>JABWIB010013632.1:0-13891 GCA_016617825.1 Platyplectrum ornatum
TTCTGCAATGTCCTTTTTATGGAGTGGTGCCCAGAACTGTACCCCGTATTCCAGATGAGGCCTCCCCAATGATTTATAGAGTGTAAAATGACTAAAAACTTGTATCCATGGTGACACTAGACATTATGTGGTTGCACAAGTAACTATTAAAACCCCCTGAGGGGAATCTAAGGGTAAAGTTGGATTGGTTCCTGGTTTGGTACATGATGCCATAATTGTAAGGGATTTTCCCAATTTTTGGAGTCTGTGGGAGTCCCGGGTGGTCTCAGGTATGGGAGGTACAGAGCCTTGTGTCTCCACTGATGAACCAGATGCAGTGGGCATGTCCTCTGTCCTGCCAGACCCGTTGCCATTTGCTAGTATGGTTGGGGACCCGGCTGATGAGGAGCAGAGTGGGGCACCTCTTACAGGAGAAACAGTAGATAGGTCTGAGAGTATGCCTACCCTTGATGTGAGAAGGGAACTGTTCTCCCCCAAGCAGTTAAAAGACCCCATCTTGTTACAGGCCCGTGAAAATGTGAAGCTGATCGATGGTGAACCAGTAGAACTTGGCGATAGGCTGGTGTACCCCCACAAGGCTGTTCATAATGAACTTCTCTATCACGTTGTTAAAATAGGAGAGGAGGTGGTAGAACAGTTGGTAGTTCCTCGGTCATATAGGAGGACGGTGTTAGACCTAGCTCACGGTCACCTCACTGCCGTTCACTTAGGGGCAGAAAAGACCACTGAAAGTATCTTGCAAAGGTTCTTTTGGCCTTGGGGTGAATAAAGAAGTGTCTGAATATTGTTCCTCCTGTCCCGAGTGTCAATATCATGCGCCAAGACCCCATTTCAGGAGCTCACTAGTGCCTATGCCCATTATAGAGGTACCATTTGACTGGATTGCCATGGATCTTGTTGGGCCCATGTTAAAATCTGCTCGGGGCAACCAAATAATCTGGTAATAATGGATTATGCTACCCGTTATCCGGAAGCCATTCCTTTACGTAATACGTCCACCAAAACTATATCTAGTGAGCTGGTGCATGTGTTCAGCCGAGTAGGAATTTCCCAAAGGAAATTCTGACAGATCAAGGCACCCCCTTTATGTCTAAGATTATGAAAGAGATGTGTAAATTGTTCAAGGTCACACAGCTCAGAACATCCATTTTTCATCCCCAGACTGATGGGCTGGTAGAGCTGGTAAAAAATATGTTGAAAAAGGTGGTTGATAAAGATATTAAAAACTGGGATTACATATTATACACAGTTACTGGATTCGAGACTACTTTCGCAACTTGCAGGCGCTTTGGTAATTGGTAATAGCTTAAAAGAACTTTTAAGCTAGTTTTAAAGTTTTACAGTAAACTCAAGTTTTTCCAAATGCAAGACTATGCTCCCCACTCCTCTGTTCCACTTCCCTCCATTTGTTATGTATATGCCAGATGTTCAAGTTTTGAAATATTTATACCTGATACTCTTAAGTTTAATGGACTACCATAGGGCGCTGAAGATTGCAAGAATATATACAAAAAACTGGTTACACTGGAATTTCCCAAATAGTTTGTTTCTGTTGTGTTTTCTGCACTTCTTAAAAAATGTTGTCTGCATCGCTTTTTCCTGTATTCGCGTGAGATCGGCCCCTAAGTGAGGTATTAGGACTTAAATGTTCTGATTATGCCAACCAGGTTCACTTCTTATTGTGGGGAGTGTGGTTAGCATACAGTTAATATTTACTAATGTGGCACCCCTGCAGGGTATCTGCATTATAAATTTGGGATAATGTCAGTTTTTCTGTGTTTTGGTAACAGTGGCAGGAAAGTGTTAAAAATCCTTTATTGATAGCTATAGTTGTGAAAAGGGTTTTTGCTAAGCAACCTGAACTGTTGACAAACACAGTACAGGGGGGTTCATGCCTCAAGCCGGTCCCAGACTGTTTATGCTGTACAGATTATAATGTGGAAAGAGTGCAGGGCATGTAATGAGTGTAGCTGGTTCCCGGTTATTAATGAAGGTGGACACTAAAGAGGAGTGTGGGAACAAAGTAAAATGATGGAGGCCCACAAAAAAGAGGAGCAGGAAGAATGGGAGGAACTATTAAGGGCACATTGATACCAAAAGTGAAGAAGCTTTGGAGACATCTATGGCTCTGATGGAGCGATAGATTTGCCATTTACCAGGTTGTTATAAAAAGAAGGCAGCAGGATGGATAGGGCATGAGGGAATTAGAAAAAAGCAGAACTGTTTGGGGTGCAGAATTAAAATGACTGGGAAAAGGGAGGAAATGTGGGTTTAAGTGAAGGAAAATGTGAGAAGAGCAAGTGGAAAGTGATGCCAAGCAGAGGCGGAACTACCACTGGTACTGCAGGTGCAAGGCACCGGGGCCCATGAGGATCCAGGGGCCCATGGGTTCCCAGAACTCCTGTGGCTCCCGGGACCTGCAGGTGCTGTAGTTAGTTCCCTGGGAGCACAGGGAGACACTGTCCCTGAAGCTCTTAGCTCAGTTGTTCCTGACAGATGATCGGCTGAGCATATCGTGTGTCAGGGAGAGTCAAGTGGTGCTGGGTGTAAGTCCACCCAGACCAAAGGTGCGCACACCTCGGACACCTATCAATACGTCTGGCTATTTCAAGGTAAGGGGGCCCAAAGAATAGTTTTGCACCGGGGGGCCCACAAATATCTAGTTCCACCTCTGATGCCAAGGATAGTGAGTTGTAAGGAAAGAGTTAGAAATAGTAGTTTGTCCAGTGCCAGAGATGATCTGAGGTCCCTGAACAGATGTTGAGTGAGGAGAACACAAGGCCGCAGGCCAATTGTATAAATCCACAAAATTACATTTTACATTTTTTGGACATTTTCTCACCTATCTATCCAACTCAGCTTAGTGTCATTGGAACATTTAAAGTGACAGACACAGTTTTATTGTGTGTGGGACCTCCGTGGGACTCATTGCTTATCTCCTGATATTTCATTCCTTTTCTGCACCTAAGCACCTGCTTTATATGGCCCTCCTCTGGGTACTCAGGTGCTGGTCATTGCTGCTTATTACTGCTTCTTTGCTTCATGCGCTCATCCTGCCTTGCCTGGGCTATCTGTTATAATAGAACAAACTTATTGACACCAGTGTGTCATGTAGGGCCGCACCATGTGTTATTTCCTATTATATTCGGGGTGCACGAATGTTGATCCAATATGACAACATACATTACAAAACAAAAGAGGAACAACTTGAAAACTTCAGCACTCCCATTCTATAACTATTGGCAATGAGAAAAAAAAAAAAAAAAACGGGGGAGAGGGGAGGGAGGGAGAAAAAGACAAAGAAAAGAAAAAAAATTTTTTTTTTATCTAATCTAGAAAATAAAACTTAACATTTATTATAAATAAATAATACAAGGCCTATATAGCTTGGCCTATACATACATAAGCTTAGCGAAGTAGAGAGAATGCTGTACAAATAGAGAATAATATACAACTAAATAAAAACAATAAGCTCACTCTTGTAGTGCCGTGCACTAATGTCTATATAGAATCAGCTCTTAGTTGGGTTAGGGAGAATAGGCTACACTATACTAGATCCAGAACCCAAACTGAATCCTGCCCAATGTGCCTACCGGCCACAAGGCCGGGAATGTTCGCCCCCACCAGGGGGTATATCTGTCCCTGTTCTAAATCTAAGTGCCCATATCAAGCTAAATGAAAAAAAACTAAAGAGCCAAACACATTCACACGGCACAAAAATTATGGCTGTGTTACAGCAGTATATATAAATAGCTCCCATACAGGGATAGAGTCAGCATTGACATGACAGATCACAAGATGTATACTCCTATATTCAATATATACCAGACTCCCAACAAGAGTGACAATTATACCATAAGACAATTCATAAAAGATATATACATATAATAAGAAGGGAGAACGGGGTGCACCACCGAATCTCCCCTTACCCGACGCGCGTTTCGCATTTCAGCTTAATCATGGCATACCTTATGCAGGACACTGCTTGCTATTTATGAGAATGGCCCGCCAATCATTGTATCAAGTGTTATCCGGAAGTTCCTCAACAGTGACAATGCCGGAGATCATACTCTCGCGCCCATTACCACTATGACCGGAAGTGACGTCAGTGGAACGCAAACAAACAACCCCAGGTCCACCCAACTCAATACTAACACCAAGAACCAGCATATACGTGGCAGGATCCCACCGATACCAGATGGCACCCAGCGTCGACGTGCTCGCACTATGAATCCCGAAACAATGAGCCGCACTGCTGTGCGTTCCAGATCTCAATCAGAAAAATGGAGTAATGCGCAACACGGAAGTGCCACAATCCCTCGCATACGTGACCCGGAAGTGCTACAGTCCCTCGCATGTAGCCCTAGGAATCTACGGGCTTGCGTTCCATATGTCTAGACATGTGACCACATAGGAGGCGTGTGGCTATGCCGGAAGCAAAATTTTGCGTTCCAAGGCTAAATCTGGTGAGTACTTCGCGCATGCGTGTTAGATCCTAAACAAAAATCGCGGTTATGAGTGTAACACGATATCTACGCATGCGTGCTGACCTACACCAAAATTAGACCAATGGATCACTCTGCACAACAGTAATGGGCTCATGTACTACTGATCAGGGGTACATCAATATTGGATAATACCCAACATATATAGTGAGAATGTGAGCAGATGGGCCACCTTCAGCATACAGTTATAAAAATATTGAAAAATTGATATTTTCATTAAGGCCGTTGGGTGCCAGTGTATCCATCATAAAAATTAATTCAGCTTCTTTTTGCAAGAGGGCTGCATCCCAATTACCTCCCCTGGGGTGTCTCGGGACTCTACAAATAGCGGATGCTTTAAGTCCATCACTTTTGGCATTGTGTGTTTGCAAAAAATGTCTTGCAATGGGGGTGAGGGTTCTCATGTTAGCCCTATCACGTATAGCATTTTTAATGGTCCCTAGATGTTCAAGGACTCTTTGTTTGAACTTGCGTTTGGTTTTACCAATGTAAGCTTTATCACATGGGCATTTCAAATAATAGATCACCCCTGTAGTGTCGCATGTGATAAAGTCACGTATCTCATGAGCATGATTAAATTTATCAGTAAAAGTGTCCATAGGAGCCATATTGATGCATGCCTTGCAGCGGCCACACTTATGAAAACCCTTAAGATTGGAACCCACAGTGCGTAGTGCCGGTAAATGACTTTTTGTTAGACGATCTCTTAAATTAGTTGCTCGCCTCCAACTAATGTTCAAATGGGGACCTAAAGCTTTCGCAAATGCCGGTTCAGATTGTAAGATGTGTAGATGTTTTTTAATGATCTGAGTTATTTCCGGCACTTCGGCTGAATATGTTGCGATCAAACGGGTTGGATTAGGATTGTCACTTTGTCGAACTTTTGGATAAATAAGATTCTCCCGGTCAAGATGTAGAGCGTGTTGGAATGAAGCTTTAATGGATTTGGTGTTGTAACCCCGATCACATAACCTACTCCGAAGTTCATTAGCCCTTTGATGGAAAGTATATTTTTCAGAGCAATTGCGTCTTAAGCGTATATATTCGCCTTTGGGGATCCCACGGATAGTCGCCTTAGGATGGAAACTACTAGCATGTAAAATGCTGTTTGTTGCCGTGCTTTTTCGAAAAATGTCGCTAGACAAATATCCATCTTGATTGATCTTAATGGTAACATCTAAGAAATCAATTTGGCTCTGGCTCATATGAGATGTTAAATGCAGATTGATGTTGTTAGTATTAAGAATAGAAATGAAATTTACCAGATCTTCCTTTGAACCGTCCCATAGGATCAAAATATCATCGATATAGCGTGACCACAAAATTATGTGGTCAGTATATCGATCAAATATATCCTGGAACACCATCTCACGCTCCCACCAGCCTAGATATAAATTGGCATAGGTGGGAGCGCAGGTGGTGCCCATTGCCGTACCCCGAAGTTGCAAATAGTACCGCCCATCAAATAAAAAGAAATTGTTATGAAGAACAAAGGTAAGTAGTTCTATCAAAAAGGCATTGAAATCACAATTGGAATTCATGCTTAAGAAATATTCGACTGCCTTGATCCCCACCTCATGTTGAATAGATGTATATAGTGCCTCTACATCAAGGCTGACCAACCATGTTCCTGCAGGTACACATAACTGGTTGATCTTTGACAAAATGTCCATGGTGTCACGAGTATATGATGGTAACGCAAGCACGAAGTCACGTAAGTGATAATCCAAATCAGAATATCACAACGTTAGGAAACTCACTGAAGAAGTATGAAAGTTCGCCTAACTTTCAACAGGCTTATGATAAGATAAAAAAAGATATTAGTGAATTTGAAACCTTTATAAGGGAAAAGAAAAGAACGAAACTTCAGAGAGATAAAAATGATTATCTTCAAAACAAGGTATTCAAGTGGAATAGAACACGCAATTTTCAGAGACGACGTGTTGTTAATAATGGGTATTCCACTTCTGAGGTAGATTCCTCTGATATGGAGGAATTGGATTATGGCTCTACCGGCACTAGATCTAATCAAGGGAATCCCTCAACACGATCTTTTTTAGATCAAAGTCACAAAGTACTAGGCCCAGACTTAGGAGCTATCCAAAAATCCGCCGGGGTGGGCAAAAGCACCAACATAAGCGTACCTCCAAAGAAAGGCCTAAACACACGATCCCGTCAAGAATTTCGGAACAAATTCCGATAAAGTCTAAGGATCAACTACAAATTATAAATTTATCTACACGGGAACTTTCTGATGCACAACTTTCTATTTTAGAGAAGGGACTTTCTTTTTCACCTACTGCACACTTTAATAGATTTCAATGGGAAAAAGATATTTATCTCTTCGTGAGAAAGTTGATCTTACGAAAGATTTTCGATAAACAGGAAACACAAGAAGATATTATCGATCTTTCAAACGATGAGATAAATGCTATCCAGATTTTGAATGAATTGAAGCTGGAATCAATGGGTGTTCCAGATAGGTCAAACGCACCGCTAAAGAAAAAATCAACATTTTTCCCGGATATAAATGCATACCCTGAGGCTAGAATTTTCATCAAATTGGTATCCCAAGATTTGGACAAATTGGTGCAGAATACATCCAAATTCCATCATAAGACATACAATTTGTCCAAAATGGAATACTGTGCTCTAAAAGAAATAGAAAGTTGGAGCGATATCATAGTGAAACCCTCTGACAAGGGGGGTAACGTGGTTCTCTGGCCAAGGGACATGTATGTCCGGGAAGCTGAACGCCAATTAAGTGACAAACAATGTTATAAGAGATTGACACTTGATCCCACACCTAATGTTCTAAAACGGTTTATGGATTGCATTAAGGCAGCACGTCATAATAACATTATTTCCCTACAAGATTATGAATTCTTATGGGTACAATTTCCTCGCACACCTACGTTATATTTGCTCCCAAAGGTACATAAATCAAACTCATGTCCTCCCGGCCGTCCCATTATCTCTGGGAACGGCTGTATTACTGAGAAAGCAAGCATGTATTTGGATTATCACTTACGTGACTTCGTGCTTGCGTTACCATCATATACTCGTGACACCATGGACATTTTGTCAAAGATCAACCAGTTATGTGTACCTGCAGGAACATGGTTGGTCAGCCTTGATGTAGAGGCACTATATACATCTATTCAACATGAGGTGGGGATCAAGGCAGTCGAATATTTCTTAAGCATGAATTCCAATTGTGATTTCAATGCCTTTTTGATAGAACTACTTACCTTTGTTCTTCATAACAATTTCTTTTTATTTGATGGGCGGTACTATTTGCAACTTCGGGGTACGGCAATGGGCACCACCTGCGCTCCCACCTATGCCAATTTATATCTAGGCTGGTGGGAGCGTGAGATGGTGTTCCAGGATATATTTGATCGATATACTGACCACATAATTTTGTGGTCACGCTATATCGATGATATTTTGATCCTATGGGACGGTTCAAAGGAAGATCTGGTAAATTTCATTTCTATTCTTAATACTAACAACATCAATCTGCATTTAACATCTCATATGAGCCAGAGCCAAATTGATTTCTTAGATGTTACCATTAAGATCAATCAAGATGGATATTTGTCTAGCGACATTTTTCGAAAAAGCACGGCAACAAACAGCATTTTACATGCTAGTAGTTTCCATCCTAAGGCGACTATCCGTGGGATCCCCAAAGGCGAATATATACGCTTAAGACGCAATTGCTCTGAAAAATATACTTTCCATCAAAGGGCTAATGAACTTCGGAGTAGGTTATGTGATCGGGGTTACAACACCAAATCCATTAAAGCTTCATTCCAACACGCTCTACATCTTGACCGGGAGAATCTTATTTATCCAAAAGTTCGACAAAGTGACAATCCTAATCCAACCCGTTTGATCGCAACATATTCAGCCGAAGTGCCGGAAATAACTCAGATCATTAAAAAACATCTACACATCTTACAATCTGAACCGGCATTTGCGAAAGCTTTAGGTCCCCATTTGAACATTAGTTGGAGGCGAGCAACTAATTTAAGAGATCGTCTAACAAAAAGTCATTTACCGGCACTACGCACTGTGGGTTCCAATCTTAAGGGTTTTCATAAGTGTGGCCGCTGCAAGGCATGCATCAATATGGCTCCTATGGACACTTTTACTGATAAATTTAATCATGCTCATGAGATACGTGACTTTATCACATGCGACACTACAGGGGTGATCTATTATTTGAAATGCCCATGTGATAAAGCTTACATTGGTAAAACCAAACGCAAGTTCAAACAAAGAGTCCTTGAACATCTAGGGACCATTAAAAATGCTATACGTGATAGGGCTAACATGAGAACCCTCACCCCCATTGCAAGACATTTTTTGCAAACACACAATGCCAAAAGTGATGGACTTAAAGCATCCGCTATTTGTAGAGTCCCGAGACACCCCAGGGGAGGTAATTGGGATGCAGCCCTCTTGCAAAAAGAAGCTGAATTAATTTTTATGATGGATACACTGGCACCCAACGGCCTTAATGAAAATATCAATTTTTCAATATTTTTATAACTGTATGCTGAAGGTGGCCCATCTGCTCACATTCTCACTATATATGTTGGGTATTATCCAATATTGATGTACCCCTGATCAGTAGTACATGAGCCCATTACTGTTGTGCAGAGTGATCCATTGGTCTAATTTTGGTGTAGGTCAGCACGCATGCGTAGATATCGTGTTACACTCATAACCGCGATTTTTGTTTAGGATCTAACACGCATGCGCGAAGTACTCACCAGATTTAGCCTTGGAACGCAAAATTTTGCTTCCGGCATAGCCACACGCCTCCTATGTGGTCACATGTCTAGACATATGGAACGCAAGCCCGTAGATTCCTAGGGCTACATGCGAGGGACTGTAGCACTTCCGGGTCACGTATGCAAGGGATTGTGGCACTTCCGTGTTGCGCATTACTCCATTTTTCTGATTGAGATCTGGAACGCACAGCAGTGCGGCTCATTGTTTCGGGATTCATAGTGCGAGCACGTCGACGCTGGGTGCCATCTGGTATCGGTGGGATCCTGCCACGTATATGCTGGTTCTTGGTGTTAGTATTGAGTTGGGTGGACCTGGGGTTGTTTGTTTGCGTTCCACTGACGTCACTTCCGGTCATAGTGGTAATGGGCGCGAGAGTATGATCTCCGGCATTGTCACTGTTGAGGAACTTCCGGATAACACTTGATACAATGATTGGCGGGCCATTCTCATAAATAGCAAGCAGTGTCCTGCATAAGGTATGCCATGATTAAGCTGAAATGCGAAACGCGCGTCGGGTAAGGGGAGATTCGGTGGTGCACCCCGTTCTCCCTTCTTATTATATGTATATATCTTTTATGAATTGTCTTATGGTATAATTGTCACTCTTGTTGGGAGTCTGGTATATATTGAATATAGGAGTATACATCTTGTGATCTGTCATGTCAATGCTGACTCTATCCCTGTATGGGAGCTATTTATATATACTGCTGTAACACAGCCATAATTTTTGTGCCGTGTGAATGTGTTTGGCTCTTTAGTTTTTTTTCATTTAGCTTGATATGGGCACTTAGATTTAGAACAGGGACAGATATACCCCCTGGTGGGGGCGAACATTCCCGGCCTTGTGGCCGGTAGGCACATTGGGCAGGATTCAGTTTGGGTTCTGGATCTAGTATAGTGTAGCCTATTCTCCCTAACCCAACTAAGAGCTGATTCTATATAGACATTAGTGCACGGCACTACAAGAGTGAGCTTATTGTTTTTATTTAGTTGTATATTATTCTCTATTTGTACAGCATTCTCTCTACTTCGCTAAGCTTATGTATGTATAGGCCAAGCTATATAGGCCTTGTATTATTTATTTATAATAAATGTTAAGTTTTATTTTCTAGATTAGATAAAAAAAAAATTTTTTTTCTTTTCTTTGTCTTTTTCTCCCTCCCTCCCCTCTCCCCCGTTTTTTTTTTTTTTTTTCTCATTGCCAATAGTTATAGAATGGGAGTGCTGAAGTTTTCAAGTTGTTCCTCTTTTGTTTTGTAATGTATGTTGTCATATTGGATCAACATTCGTGCACCCCGAATATAATAGGAAATAACACATGGTGCGGCCCTACATGACACACTGGTGTCAATAAGTTTGTTCTATTATAACAGATAGCCCAGGCAAGGCAGGATGAGCGCATGAAGCAAAGAAGCAGTAATAAGCAGCAATGACCAGCACCTGAGTACCCAGAGGAGGGCCATATAAAGCAGGTGCTTAGGTGCAGAAAAGGAATGAAATATCAGGAGATAAGCAATGAGTCCCACGGAGGTCCCACACACAATAAAACTGTGTCTGTCACTTTAAATGTTCCAATGACACTAAGCTGAGTTGGATAGATAGGTGAGAAAATGTCCAAAAAATGTAAAATGTAATTTTGTGGATTTATACAATTGGCCTGCGGCCTTGTGTTCTCCTCACTCAACATCTGTTCAGGGACCTCAGATCATCTCTGGCACTGGACAAACTACTATTTCTAACTCTTTCCTTACAACTCACTATCCTTGGCATCAGAGGTGGAACTAGATATTTGTGGGCCCCCCGGTGCAAAACTATTCTTTGGGCCCCCTTACCTTGAAATAGCCAGACGTATTGATAGGTGTCCGAGGTGTGCGCACCTTTGGTCTGGGTGGACTTACACCCAGCACCACTTGACTCTCCCTGACACACGATATGCTCAGCCGATCATCTGTCAGGAACAACTGAGCTAAGAGCTTCAGGGACAGTGTCTCCCTGTGCTCCCAGGGAACTAACTACAGCACCTGCAGGTCCCGGGAGCCACAGGAGTTCTGGGAACCCATGGGCCCCTGGATCCTCATGGGCCCCGGTGCCTTGCACCTGCAGTACCAGTGGTAGTTCCGCCTCTGCTTGGCATCACTTTCCACTTGCTCTTCTCACATTTTCCTTCACTTAAACCCACATTTCCTCCCTTTTCCCAGTCATTTTAATTCTGCACCCCAAACAGTTCTGCTTTTTTCTAATTCCCTCATGCCCTATCCATCCTGCTGCCTTCTTTTTATAACAACCTGGTAAATGGCAAATCTATCGCTCCATCAGAGCCATAGATGTCTCCAAAGCTTCTTCACTTTTGGTATCAATGTGCCCTTAATAGTTCCTCCCATTCTTCCTGCTCCTCTTTTTTGTGGGCCTCCATCATTTTACTTTGTTCCCACACTCCTCTTTAGTGTCCACCTTCATTAATAACCGGGAACCAGCTACACTCATTACATGCCCTGCACTCTTTCCACATTATAATCTGTACAGCATAAACAGTCTGGGACCGGCTTGAGGCATGAACCCCCCTGTACTGTGTTTGTCAACAGTTCAGGTTGCTTAGCAAAAACCCTTTTCACAACTATAGCTATCAATAAAGGATTTTTAACACTTTCCTGCCACTGTTACCAAAACACAGAAAAACTGACATTATCCCAAATTTATAATGCAGATACCCTGCAGGGGTGCCACATTAGTAAATATTAACTGTATGCTAACCACACTCCCCACAATAAGAAGTGAACCTGGTTGGCATAATCAGAACATTTAAGTCCTAATACCTCACTTAGGGGCCGATCTCACGCGAATACAGGAAAAAGCGATGCAGACAACATTTTTTAAGAAGTGCAGAAAACACAACAGAAACAAACTATTTGGGAAATTCCAGTGTAACCAGTTTTTTGTATATATTCTTGCAATCTTCAGCGCCCTATGGTAGTCCATTAAACTTAAGAGTATCAGGTATAAATATTTCAAAACTTGAACATCTGGCATATACATAACAAATGGAGGGAAGTGGAACAGAGGAGTGGGGAGCATAGTCTTGCATTTGGAAAAACTTGAGTTTACTGTAAAACTTTAAAACTAGCTTAAAAGTTCTTTTAAGCTATTACCAATTACCAAAGCGCCTGCAAGTTGCGAAAGTAGTCTCGAATCCAGTAACTGTGTATAATATGTAATCCCAGTTTTTAATATCTTTATCAACCACCTTTTTCAACATATTTTTTACCAGCTCTACCAGCCCATCAGTCTGGGGATGAAAAATGGATGTTCTGAGCTGTGTGACCTTGAACAATTTACACATCTCTTTCATAATCTTAGACATAAAGGGGGTGCCTTGATCTGTCAGAATTTCCTTTGGGAAATTCCTACTCGGCTGAACACATGCACCAGCTCACTAGATATAGTTTTGGTGGACGTATTACGTAAAGGAATGGCTTCCGGATAACGGGTAGCATAATCCATTATTACCAGATTATTTGGTTGCCCCGAGCAGATTTTAACATGGGCCCAACAAGATCCATGGCAATCCAGTCAAATGGTACCTCTATAATGGGCATAGGCACTAGTGAGCTCCTGAAATGGGGTCTTGGCGCATGATATTGACACTCGGGACAGGAGGAACAATATTCAGACACTTCTTTATTCACCCCAAGGCCAAAAGAACCTTTGCAAGATACTTTCAGTGGTCTTTTCTGCCCCTAAGTGAACGGCAGTGAGGTGACCGTGAGCTAGGTCTAACACCGTCCTCCTATATGACCGAGGAACTACCAACTGTTCTACCACCTCCTCTCCTATTTTAACAACGTGATAGAGAAGTTCATTATGAACAGCCTTGTGGGGGTACACCAGCCTATCGCCAAGTTCTACTGGTTCACCATCGATCAGCTTCACATTTTCACGGGCCTGTAACAAGATGGGGTCTTTTAACTGCTTGGGGGAGAACAGTTCCCTTCTCACATCAAGGGTAGGCATACTCTCAGACCTATCTACTGTTTCTCCTGTAAGAGGTGCCCCACTCTGCTCCTCATCAGCCGGGTCCCCAACCATACTAGCAAATGGCAACGGGTCTGGCAGGACAGAGGACATGCCCACTGCATCTGGTTCATCAGTGGAGACACAAGGCTCTGTACCTCCCATACCTGAGACCACCCGGGACTCCCACAGACTCCAAAAATTGGGAAAATCCCTTACAATTATGGCATCATGTACCAAACCAGGAACCAATCCAACTTTACCCTTAGATTCCCCTCAGGGGGTTTTAATAGTTACTTGTGCAACCACATAATGTCTAGTGTCACCATGGATACAAGTTTTTAGTCATTTTACACTCTATAAATCATTGGGGAGGCCTCATCTGGAATACGGGGTACAGTTCTGGGCACCACTCCATAAAAAGGACATTGCAGAANNGNANNNGGTTCAGAGAAGGGCAACAAAACTGATAAGGGGTATAGAGTCACTGAGTTATGAGGAACGGCTAGCAAGTTTAGGCATGTTTACTTTAGAAAAGAGGCGTCTAAGAGGTGATATGATTACCATCTATA
>JABWIB010013647.1:6018-17140 GCA_016617825.1 Platyplectrum ornatum
CTGACCTGTTTAATACCTGATTTATGCTTATTGTAAGTCTGAAACTTTAGCAAATGAGAATATGTCCAAGTTGATGTATGGCATTTCCATCCTAGGTATACAAAGTGTAGAAGAGAGATTTGTATTTTTTATTTGAATACCAGAAGCCTAGACTAGACTAATACATGATGTACTGAGGAGTGATAATGCATTGTGTTTAGAACTTTTGTATATTATGCTTTCGTGGTTATTCACACCAGTATAATNCTAGTGATCTGGTATGTTTGTTTTCGCATACAAGTAAAAAAACAATGTTCTCTCTTTTAGTTAGAAGCTACAAATATTCCTTTTTTTTATGTGCCATGTGGAACTATTGTGACTGTTGAACTCTTTTTGACCACAGACCTTGCCAGAGACCTGCATGTGTTTGTATTTTAAATTTAGTGGAAGGAAAAATCTGGACTGTCAGATTCAATTAGTGGCAAGTATTCATGAAGTGCAGTGATTGATCTCGCCGCATTCCTAATCAACAATTAATCAGCTAATCAAATGGCTGTAGATAATAAAAGTTTTAAAGATAAAAAAAAATAAATAACAAACATAGCTGAATGGCTGAGAGGACATGTCATCCGTTACGCATGCAGAAGTGTGCAATCTTCCTGGCAATGCGGGGGTTAAGAGAACAGCCTCTGCAGAACCTTCCCAAAGGGACAACCTTTAAATTCCAGTTGAATTATTAACACTTTAAGAACAACAGCGCAGCAAGGGAGGTAATCTATAGTTATTGTCGGAATATTGGCGTTCCTGTATTCGTATCATGATATATTGATCTGCGCTGTTAAGGCCAGAGATGTGTGATAGTGTGCCTCTGATTAGGAGAACTTTAAATAATTGATATATCTGTACTTTTCTTCCCAGAATTACTGATAATAAAGCCCTAGAAAATGGATCTGCACAGTGAGAATGTGGTTAGTACATGGAANAATAGACTGTGGTGTAGAAAAGCTGGACAAGGGGAAACTTTGTAAAATCCCTCAGTTCATTTCACTGCAATATAAATAACTTAGAGACCGACGGGACGATCGAGAAGATGCTTTTAATTTGTTCATGTTGCGTTATCAAACATACATTAAAACGGGTGCAGAAGGTGTCAAAACAGCACTTCAATNTGACAACCTCATGGGTGTGCAAAGCATCTGACGTTAACCCTTCTGCGACCAAAGGAAAGTCCTNTCCCACAGGGCGCAGTTGGGGGAGATGATGAGACGAACCTCATGGGCATCTGCTGACTTTAATGGACTTTAACTCCACATGTATGCACATTGCACTACCCAGCAGACTGCGCNCTGGCCGCCAGCCTGAGAAAGCAGGTAGATAATGGGGTGTCTGCNGGGTTTATCCCGTGCACGCTGTATGATAATAGTTATCAAACACTTGCATGCAGTAATACTGTCATTCATGGCACCACCTTTTCCTCTAAGTGTCATTTAGCCAGAAGATGTTCAGGAGAGCCTACCGAAATAGTAAGTCATCAAAATACNATATTGTTTAAAATAATACACTTCCTTAGATCATCACAAATATGCTCAAATAGCGAAGTATATAATCAGTAATATGCGCAAAACATATATCCCCCCCCCAAAAAAAAAACAAAAAAACTACTTTTTTTTAATATCTGTATCTTTCATTCATTTGTATCACTTGTTACTGCACACGTCAGTTACATCACTTACATGCCAGTTACGTTACTTTTGCAATTATACNAAACACTTTTTATCCCCCTAAACAAAATGCTTTAGGTTACTGCTTATCCTATAGTATGTNGATTAGTGAAATGGTTGTGTGTATCGTGATAATAGATAATTTTACATTTACATCATTTTATNTATTTATTTTATAAAACGGATGAACGAGATGAGTCTTTGTATGAAGGAACGGTCTGCTGTTATCACATAACCTTGCACTATGTTTACATTAGTGTAATATTTAATTATTGATTTGGGGAAGGTTTATAGCTTATTTTTTTTTTTTCTTGCAAATAAAAGTAAAGTTCTCTTCATGTTATGACCACGCTGCATTTAAGTATATTGGATTAAAGAGTATGCCAGGTTTTTTTTTTCCCTCTTTTATATATGAACTGCTTGTCCTAATAAAGCATGAGTCTAATTTCCTGCAATTAGGAAACGCTAATACGAAAATGTGTTGTAATTACTTCAGCATGAAAATGCTGGCTGCTGCCAGGAAATCTGTATTCACATCTCCAGCAGCAGTGTATATTAACTTAGTTCACAGCCAGACACAAACTGCTGCTAATTCTTTGTTTTTGTTTTGCCTGAACAAAAGAGGATTTTTTTTTTTTTTTTGACACCGCTCTCTATGAAAGAATGATTCTAAAGCTTGGGATTTTGTCACATAATGGTGCATGGATGGGTGAAATCTTCCATGCCAGCATGTTTACTGCAATCCCTGGGTTTTAACCCGCTCGCCACCACAGCTGGATGTGCTAATACCTTCACAGAGCTCCAGCCTTGTTTGTTTTGTTTTTTTTATTTTCCCTTTTATCTTCCTTCCATGCGCACAGCAAACAGACCCCTTTCACAAATGTTCCCTTGCAAAGCTGAAATGTATTTTCCCTTCTTACCTTTTAATAAGGGTAAATGTTTTCTCCCAGCTCCCACCATGGTGCCTTAGGGGTTAATGAGTAGTTTTAAAAAAAATATATATAAATGGCATCGGGCCTGAGTGAGGGTCTTGTCATATGGGGATGCGAATGAAAAGTTCTGTATGGTACCTGTGTGTGTGGGGGACGAAGGTTAAACTAGGTCACGTGAATGAATGACTTCCCTTAATCCCATCTGGGAATGGATGATTTTTAATTTCTAGATATAATTATGATTTATTGTTCGTTTCTCACCAATGATGGTGTATGCTGGTATAGTCACTACATTGTCATCTCACTGACTATTGCATGTGCGATTGATATTGTATAGCTTTCACTCTCCTGGCTGAGAATTCTTTTATACCATTGATATTCCTTCCTTCTGAAGTTTATTGATGCCATTACAATCCNATTTAACCAAGTTCATTTTTTATATTATATCAATATATTATATCTATATTCACGTAGAAGTGCCTTTTGTCATCAGATANTCATTTAATTTAAATGAGAGTGGTTTCATGTCTTAGGAAGCCCTCTTTACCCATGGAGCCTCTGTGCCTGGTTGATGGATACAGCTTATGTGTAAACTTATGATTGCATTTGCTTTAAGTATCCATCAGATCTGGTGTGTGTATCATTGGCTATCTTCCAGTATATAGGTTTGTATTGGGGTTTTNGTTTTTCATTAAAGTCCATCACTTTACCTTCTAATTATTGTNTTTATCATCAATCCTATTTCATCGATTTCACTAGAACTTGTTGCATTCAAAGACTCTCAAGCACTAATATCACTTTTGTCTAGTGTGCTTTTCAGTGTGTGTATATATGTATATACACAGATTAAATGCTTAGGTCCTTTGCGTNTGTTTGTGTTTATTGTGATAGGTGCCTTTGGCCCCATTGTATAGTAGCACCACACAGGTATTTAAAATAGATCATTACTCTTAGTCGNAAGGACTTGCTGTTTACAAATTGCATTATTGTGTTAATTGAACACATGTGCAGTGATGAACTATAGCAAGTATGTTAATTTCCCTACGTTTTAAAACAATTTGCATACATTTGCTGACTGTGACCCCATAATACAGCATTTCTGTTCCTGAATGTAAGTGAATGAATACATTCTTTCTATGAAACATGCACTGTTGCTTTCCATTGATGTGACTGTAGCTAGTGTTACATTGTCACCAATGACCGCAACTCGTGGAATGTAGTAATGAGTATACGCTAAGGCTATTTTCTTCGTTCTGTAGTACTGCAGGCCTAGTAATACTACCTGTGAGATGCCGGTAAATTCCAATTACGGTGATTCGTCAGAAATAGGGATGTGATGTGTTGTTAGGAATTCAAGTACTAATATAATGAAAATAATGAAATGGTAATTAATAAATAAACCTGTGTCTTATTTCAGTTTAAAACTATTTCATGGTAAAGGTTTTTAAATCGTTTAATTAGTGTAGCACAATTAAGTGGGTGGGATTGGATAAGACCATACATAGAGGGTGAAGTGGACTTGGCTTGGAGGCATGTGGGTGACAAGACTGACATTTGTCAAAAATGAGTTGCAATTTACCGCTAGGTGCTAATAGAGATATGGAGGAAACCCCTCTCACTCTACTGTGTATATATGTTTTTTTATCGTATAGAAAAAGTACTAAATGTATATAAATGTCATTAACAGCATTCNCATGCAAAGTAGGGTCTTATAATGTGGATGTTACATGTACAAGGCTTTAATGAGTCATTATCAATTATCTTGTATTTTAATATATTAATTAAACCTATTTTTTTTAATTGTTAACGAATTAAATCTTCTTTGCTTTTCTTGAAGTTGGTCTGTCAGTAGGATCAATATTTAAGACATGTTCAGCATTAAAAGAGTTAAGTCCCTTTTGCCATGTGTTTACTTCATCAGCAATCAGAAGTGCCATTACCCCCGCCTTCCCAGGAGTAGACTCTTCTTTTTGTTTATTTAGTTTGTTCTGGTATTTTTTTTTTTTTATACATGTGACATTTTATGTGCTATTTGTTTCATTGCTCTGTTTTTGTTTTTATTCTTTTATCTTTCTTTTTATTTTAAACGCCGCACAGGAAGCGTACATAGTGGCGAAACAGTCTCCTTTTATTCCGTTGTGTATAACACCTCATAGTTTATTGAGAAATGTATAAACTGCGGGAACGAAGATACTTTCTGATTAACCTAGGACTTATTGATATTGAGATACGGAGGATTTTGCGTGTGTTAAATACATTTCAACTACCAATTTTGGCAGGTCCTTAGATATTTTTCTGCCTAGCGACTTNTTGACACCCTAAACCATTTACCTGGGAAATGACGATGAGTGAGGCTTTGAGTGGAATTGTAGTCTGGTACTGGGGGTTAAACGTCCTGCTGTTGCTTGATGAAGGCTTTATTTGTAGNCTGTAACTGGGACACTTGCTCCCCCCCCCCCATAGACCTAGCAGTCTTTTGCTATCGCAATGTGATGTCTGAGATACGGTTAAATCAAGCAGCTGTTTCTGAGATCTGCAGTGGAAAAGTCCAACAAGAATATATCTGAATGCACTTGTTGAATCGCTATTTATTTTCAAAAGCTATTTTTGACATCACTCGAGAGTGGCTTTGCTATGAGCAGCCAAATCAAAAGGGCTCAAAAGAAGGTAACTAGATTCTTTCATGCCTTTGTAAACCCAGATGCTTACAAGATTGTTTCAGCGGAGGGATAGAATTGAGCCTATATTTGATCTTGTGTTCCTGAATGTGGGAGAAAGACGCTCAGAATATATTGGTACCTCCTGATAATTTCATCTGGATGTTTACAATACACAACACCCCCACATCCCTTCCCCTTCCTATCCTGTCTATTCAAAATAATGGACAGTGTCTTAATGGGCTCTGCATTGATTTGGATTCCAAATACAAGACCTTATCATGCTGGTTTTATTGGGAGTAGTTGTGTGCTTCCTATGGTCTTATGGTATACATTGTGTGCTTCCTNTGGTCTTATGGGATATGTAGTTNNTCANCATCTGAAATGTATGTTTTNTTTCTTTGTGTCTTCTCTATTGTGGGGTTTTCATTTGGATGTTTGCTGTCTACTTGTATGCTGGTGCATATTAATGTTTGAGGTTTGTCTTTTTCTAATGTCCTATGAACCAATACATCTAGTATGGTTTTAGGATGCAGCATCTGGTTAGAAATAGGCAATTTTTTATTTTGCAATTTGCAATGTAATTTTAGTAAAATNAGAGAGGCCTTATTGGCTGTCAGCACTTGTATCATTTCCCCTCCTTCCCCTATAAAACTTTATGTCCAANACAATTGTCATGTAATGTGTTTGTTGAATAAGAAAAAACAACCCACTTTTCGTAATATATCTTGTACATTCGCAATACACAATAATTCGATCCGTCTTCTGTTTAAATAGGCACTTACATTAAAATATCAACAAGTGGTTTCAGAGTCAGGAAAGCAACTTAAATTGAGTCCTTGTTCGCTATTGATATCCTCTCCGCTACAATAAGACAATTANCAACAAGAAACAAAAAGTGTCGATGGGGAAATTCCTGCTCAAGGCTACGATGCCGTTAAGAACAATTGAGATCCTCTAGAATATTCCAAAGAACAACGTCGCATATTCCTTTCTTATCGAATAGTGAAAAGAATTTGCTGTGTGATTTCACAACTGGTCTTGAAGTAGTCATTCAAAATATATTATGAATGGGCAAATTTGCCATCTAAAGATAATGCAAAGAATACCTATGAATAAAAGAAAAGTCGCTTTATCAATACGTATAGCACTTAGTGCATGTGTTTTCTTAATATATATATATATATTCTGCAATGTTTAATATCTCCAAGACAACTGATATGCTTTGAAGTGTTTGATCAAGTTAAATCTTATCTCTGGTGATAACAGCTCTTGTAATCTGACATGTGTAGACATTGTTAATCAAAGAGAGATTCGGCAAGCTGCTTGACTAATGTTGACAGTTTAAAGTCTTTAAGTGGAACCAACAATAATTACCAGTTATCATTTAGATGAAGTGAATGTGGCACAATGTTGTAAACTGTAAATTGGGCCATATGTGGTGAGGATGGACGTATTATAGCACATCGGGCCGCACCGGATCAATCACCTGCATGGAATGAAGCCTGGACTGATCGGAGAGGCCAGGTAAATCTGACTTTTTACCCGACTTCCCAATCAATTCATTATCNGCACAGTTTATCAGGATAGATCAGTGCAATCATATGCAGTGTCTGTCTCAAAGAAGTTCATCATCAGGGAAAATATTTGTTGAACTGTGGTAGCCTATTTCCTCTTAAACATACTGGATCCTTGTGCAAATAGTGAGTTGTGAGTTTTATATACAGCAGTCACACTATTTGCTGTATACATTCATGGATGTTGTGCATGATCATCCGTTTTTATTTACTTTTATATATTTTTTTTTTTACTATAGAGTGTTTTAATAATAACAATAATGGCATCATTTTTTTTTATTATTATTTTTATGTTACAACCCGAAACAAATGTGGTAATACAGAAAGGGATGATTTTGTGTTCCATTATGTAGTTCTATATTGTTTATATAAAACAAAACAAATCCAAAAGTTTTGACTGATATCTGGTCAAAGCCAATTACAAAATAGCTCTGTGTGTGTGTGTGTTTTTTCGATCCAACTAACTGGTAATTTGCAGTGAAATTGATATAGATAAGCAGGCCAAATACCCTATAATACATAAATTATTGTAACAATATATTAAAAAAAATCAAGTGAAAACTTTTTGAATTTGCCCGTGTACATTAATGTAAAAACAAGCATGATTGTTCTTGCTAAGTTAACGTCCCACACTTCCATTAAGGTTATAGCATTACATGGGAGGCCTAGCTATGGATTTAGCTATGACGGTCCCTTGAGGCCATAAAACGCTAAGGAGCTGTACTTGCCCGACCTGTGTTTGTGGTGGTAACAAGGGACAATACTAGACAACTGAAGAACAGGTACATGCACTGTCGTGGGCAGAAAGGAATTGTGTGTATATATATATATATATATATATATATATATATATATATATATATATATATATATTTGATAAAGTTTAAACTCCTTCACCTTTTAATTTGTGGTAAAAAAAAATGTACAAATGTAAACTCAAAATGGTGGTATTTAAAATATTTAGAATAAGTGAACATTCTAGTGTACAGTATGTGTTCATTTTTTTAATCTCTTTTTGTCTTTATATAGTTAAGCGTTCATTAATGATTAAATGGCTTGCAAGTGATTTCAGGAAGTAAACCAGCAGGAGATCACTTCTTTTAATATATATTATGTAGCGTCTTGCTTTTCAGCATGCTTATAGTGAAATTCCACATTACTCATGCTTATAAATAATTTTTATTGAATTTGGGAGTACACTTATTTCTTATAGAAGCACTCAGTAGAATACAGAGCGTTTTGCAAAGGCAGCTAAATCTATTGGCTGGATATGTATTGTAAACTAAATCTTTCCTGGTGTCCTTCACTGACTTATCTTTCTATGCGCAGTGTGCTCTTCTTTTAGTAAAATAAACTCTCCAAAAATTATGTACGTTTAGTATCTGGCCAAAAACATCCATCTATCTTAAAAAAACGTCATTTTTATCCTAAATGGTTAAGCTTCAATACATCAGTTAGGGAACTGAGATATAGTGGCAAAATTAGAAGGTTTTCTAATGAAATCTTTCATTTTTCTATCTCCTTTAAAGTAAAATGCCATTCAGTACAAGCTTTGCTTTGCTGTGTGCATTGCTATGGAGTGAGCTATTGGTTTTGGAATATGGCATTGGATGGACAAATTCAGATATAGCATTTTGGAAACTTTTTAATGGTGATCTACAATTAACCTTGTTGAGGACCAGATTTGTTGTATTTTCCTTCCAGATCTTGTTATTTCATGGCTTGCTATATGTCTGGATAATTTTTTAAAGGGAGGGTAATTTTAGAATAACTTCTAGCTAGACCTGACCTTTTGTTCCTTTTTTTTCAGTTTGTAAATAAATCCATACTTGCGATCCTTTAAACTTTTTTCCTTTCTAACAAAAACACAGAGGAAAAGTCAAGGGGACAGTATGTTTCTGCTTTCGGCCTATTACACCCCCCTTCTTTGTTCAAGCCTTTGTTCAAGGCAATAGTGAGCATATTTGAATGTGGAGGGTAAATAGTTATGATGCAGATAGTTAAGCTGGCCATACACTATAAGATAAATTGTTCCAATCNAAGGATTTTTCAAGAGTGGGTGANATCATGTTTAATTGCAGGGTAAGTAAAATGAATGTCAGTGTTTGCATGCAGGGAGAATACTTTATTGTTGCATGTTGCACACAGATACTGACCAGCACTACTGTTACACTGTTATTAGACTTGGGCTGGAAACATCAACTCTTTAGATTGGAACAATTTATGTTATATAAATTGGCCAGTATATGGCCAGCTTTAAATTTTATAGCCTCCTCAAGATCCATCCCATGTTGAGTCATATTGAGTGGTGCGTCTCAATAAATTTGTAAAGTCTAATCGAGCGCTTAAACACTGTTATATGAGTTTTGTTCCTCTGCTCCCCTTTGACATTTGGGGAGTGTTGAGAACACTCCTGATTACAATTTGTCTCTATGACACACAGCTTTAAAGAATGAATATGTCTTTAACATTTGTTTAACAATGAATTAGGTAGAAATGCAACAAGTTGATTGGATTGTTTAGAGATTCTTACATGCCGCTGTGTTTTGTATGCTACCTGTCTTGAGAAATAAATACACTTTAATGCATTTTTGATAAACATTTTGCCATGTTAATATATTTCATTTGATTGAGCAAATATTCAAAATATTCTTTTAGATTTTCACAAAAGCATTTACATGTATATTAAATCCATATCCGCAAAGGCAAGTGAAACTCTGCAGAGGTGTTTATTTTTTAGATATTTGTTTTTATTACGTTGGTTTGAACTGATCCAAATCATTTTGTCAAATATTTTTATTGCTTTTGGCAAGAGACTACAGTTTGGGACTTAAGGAGCAAGTAAAGTCATTTTGATAATATAAATCCAATAAAATACAACTCAATAAGAAGTAAATTTAGTATTTATACTTCTCCAACTATGTCCATCACACCATACTGCCTAACAGTTTCACCTAGAATGTGACTATCTCAGGGCTGCTTCCTGTGCTGGGCGCTGTGCGTCAGTCATTATTGCTCAACAGCTCGGCAAAGAATTGATGTAATGTGAATGGCACAAGATGAGCCTAGGACTCATCAATGTGACCTTTGGGAGTTCATATTGCATCTTTAGGAGGTCATCATAGTCTTTCCTTGTTAAAATAAAAAAAAAGATTTTTTGTTTTTTGTTGCCCATTTTACCCAAAAAGCTGTCCAGCCTTACTATCCATACCCATAAGGGACAGCCAAAGGCAGTAGCTCCCCTGAAGCTAGGGTATCTTTAAAATATTTCCCTAGGATCACCCAGGAGTTCAGTTGTGCTGTGGAAGGGCACCGAAAGGTCAGGAAGAGAAGGCCACACATTTCTCCTCTAGATCTAAGTTCAGAGACCATAAGAGATGCCAAACCCTCATTTGTGGAAAAGCTGACATGAAAGTGAAAGTGGCAAACAAGGAGAAAATAAGTTAAATAAGTGCAGAGTGTTTACGGCAAGGTGGTGTTGTGGTCCTGGCAAGGTGGTGTTGTGCTTAAAATGGCACAGGAATTAGTGCCTACAAAAGTGCCCTACTATGCCACTGTATAGCTAGGTGTTCCTTATGCACCTCTGGTCCATCCCTAAAGCCAGAGACACTTATTTCCTGGCCTTCTAATGGCCAGAGAACGTAGATTTGTACTGGCCATCTGAAGGTCTTAAACCCTCTCCCTCAGTGCCAGATACTACACATGTGCCGCTTGTGAAAAGCCAAAAGGCTAAGGAGCATTGTTGTTGACCGCTGTGCTAGAGCCAATGGACCTGATTCTGACCATCTTCACAAGCGGCACAATCTTGCTACATCAAGACATGCCCAATTATATCAGAGCAAGGCCGATAATTAGGTCCTCAATTTTTTATATCGCGTACCATTAGTACAGCGTCCAAAACATTGTCTGAGGCTGTCAGTAGTGGTGACAAGGTTATTATATGGCACAGTGATAAATGGGTTATCGCTAAATGCTGTCATTATATTTTGCAATGATAATATTTTTCCAACAGCTACAGATTTCAGAATTCCAACAACTCTCGGCTTATACGTAATGCCATAACCCCCACCTACTACCCCCTTCCATGGCAGGCAGATACACGACAAGGTTGAATGTGAATTGATAGGAAGATGATTTATACTACAGTTGTTGACTGTCTTTGCAACTCCTAAAATTCAGGAATGTCATCTAGTATTCCAGGAGAAGCATCAATTTAATTATTTATTAACAGGTCTGTATATAGGTTCCTCATACCC
>JABWIB010013649.1:0-16628 GCA_016617825.1 Platyplectrum ornatum
TAAATAATAAAGTACTAGTACATAAATGAATAAGTAATAAAGTACTAGTACATAAAGTAATAAGTAATAAAGTACTGGTACATAAAGTAATAAATAATAAAGTAGTAAATAATAAAGTAATAGTACATAAAGTAATAAATAATAAAGTAATAGTGCATTGTTAGAAAAAAGTTAAACAACAATATAAACCGGATGAAGTAAACTCCTATGTCTATTACTGCAATAAAGAGGTAACTGACACAGTTAGAACCATTAATGACATATCACTACTGACCGTGATAGATGATCACTCCGAGAACCAGTAATATAAGTGCAGTCTTCATGTCTAATCTCTGCTGTGATATGCTCGGTCGCTGTATTTATACCCTCTCTGAACAGTGATGTAATCGCAGAGTTTAGGTTTCACAATCCATCCCTTTGCTGGGAAGTCCAGTGAATTTCACAATTTCCCTGTGTTTGCAAACAGCAATGTGACTGTGAGGGGGATTGTGTATATTTCCCAAATACTTCTGCAATAAGAAATAAAATAAAACTTCAGAGTATTAGGAAGAGGAGGTGTGTTTCAGGTTAGAAGAGCCCTAATCCTGCATTTCAGCTGTATCATTGTCGACTGCATTACAAATACATAGAAAATCTCCATTTCAAACAGATAACAATGCATCATGTCCCTACCTCTCTCGAACACACACAATTCACTCCATAATATATTCTCACTACCTCTCTCACATATAATCAGTACAACCCATAATACATTCTCTCTACCCCTACCTCTCACACACACAATGCACCTCATAATATATTCTTACTACCTCTCTCACATATAATCAGTACACCCCATAATACATTCTCTTTAGCCCTACCTCTCACACACAGTGTATCCTATAATACATTCTCCCTAACTCCATCTCACACACACAATTCACTCCATAATATATGCTCACTACCTCTCTCACATATAATCAACACCCCATAATAGATTCTCTCTACCCCTACCTCTCACACACACAGTGCACCCAATAATACATTACTCCTGCCTCTATCTCTCACACATTCTCCCTACCTCTATCTCACACACAAACAGACACATACACAATGCACCCCATAATATATTCTCACAACCACTCTCACACGAACAGTGAACCCCATAATACATTCTCCCTACTCCTATCACACACACAGTGCACCCTATAATACATTTTCCCTACTCCTATCACACACACAGTGCACCCTATAATACATTCTCCCAAATCCTATCACACATACACACAGTGCACCCTATAATACATTCTCCCTACTCCTATCACACACACAATGCACCCCATAATATACCTCACTACCTCTCTCACTTTTCTCACATATACATAGTGTATTCAATAACACAGTCTCTCTACCCCCTACCTCACACACATAGTGCAACCCATAATACTCATTAGAGTGTTTTCTATAACAATGTTGTAATTTCTTTACTACTAGAGCTCTATTAGGTAGACACAATAGCTGAGCTGANTGCTGTAACCACATACAATTATTATATCATTAAAGTAAAATCACAACCCATATTTATGAAAAGACAACTTTCTAAAAGGTACAATAGTTCTTCAAGCAATGTGCTTTTTATCTACACAACTTGACATGTGAATAACATCTATAATTCATGAGGTCACTTTGGCTTTGAAAACGCTGTTTATTTACCAGAGATCCTGGGTAGACAATAGCAATCTGCAGGGACTTTGTTGGTTCTTTCTTACAGAAAATCTTTTGGTGTAATGAACTCAATATTTAGGACCTTATCCAGACTTCCTACAAGGGGCGTTTTACAAGCATCAGATTGGAAATCAGTGAATACTCAGGTGCCTCTGGACCGAGGTGTAGGGTGGATTAATGGCACCCGGAGCAGGCAAATGCTGTGGCACCCCCAACACTGGGTATACCTTCCAATCCTGATTTTGGCGTGACAGTCCTGCTTTTGTTTCATTGTCCCATCCGCCATTTTCCCAAGGGGTGGGGCTTGAGAGGAGTCAGACGGTGAGTCAGGGCGGAGCTCGGGCTAAAACTTGGTCGGGACTTGGGCAAAGCCGGGGGTGGGAAGAATTTCTTCTGATCTCTGTACCGTAAATTTTGGCAGGTATGATTACACATATCTCCATGTTTGCACATTTCCCCTGATTACACAGCTCCCTCTGTTACATATCTCCCTTTTAGCCAGGGCCATCTTAACAGCAGTGTAGGCTCTTCATATACATATGATAATTTATGACAAAGTGCTGCATCACATGGCCACTTCATCAATCTTTTACCTCAAATCAACACACTACTACTTATGTGTTCAGCCATCCTTCTGACCCCTCTGAATGTGTTAAGCTATTCTTCTGCCCCCTCCGTATGTATTCAGCCATGCTTCTGCCCCCTCCTCATGTGTCCAGCTATACTTCTGCCCCTCAGTATGTGTCCAGCAATTCTTCTGCCCCATCCGTATGTATTCAGCCATCCTTCTGCCCCCTCCGTATGTATTCAGCCATCCTTCTGCCCCCTCCGTATGTATTCAGCCATCCTTCTGCCCCCTCCTCATGTGTCCATGGAATCCAAATTCAGATGTGTATTTCGACAGGTAAACTCCATTTGCACACATGCGGAGAATGCTCACACATAATATTTACCCATTCCACATGATAGTAACTAGACTGCTCTACGGCAGTCCAGATCTGTGCCTGTTGCTGTATGTATGTGGAATTCACATGAATTCCTCTGTTCACACTGTAGACAAACTTTTTCACTCAATTGCTCGTTTTTTTTAGATCTCTCTATTTGGGTCATTATGTATGATAAAAATATGATTAGATTTAGATGTGCGAAAGGAAAATATGGACATGTGTTCCATAGCAATCAATCAGATTTTAGCTCACCCTTTCCTATTACATACTATATGTCAGATAAAATCTGGTTGCTATGGACATCATCTCCACTTTTTCATTCCTGCAGTTTTGTAAATTAAGCCCCATGTGAACCAATGAGAGACAGATTATATCATATTGTAATATTTCCATCCACAATTGTGTATGTAGCAGGGGAATTTACTGGCACTATTAATAATTAATGTCTCCTTGGAGGATTCCTGGAATCTATTGTCAGTAAATATACTTTGTACTTTTATACTACGCTGCAATGTAAACACAAAACAACAGAGTCAGTAATTATGGGTGACGATTTGAATTAACACAAAAACTCCAAACTCCTATTGTCACTTTGTCCAGCTGTAACTTTCCACCTGTTTTCCTCTTATTTTTGCACTCAGGATCCAGTCATATAATGGTAAGAAGATGGGACAGGGGTTTCCTGAGTGCATAAAATTATCTTTTATTATACACAAAATGATGCATTGTAATAAATCATTTGATATATACATACTAATTTGATACTTGAGAATAATACATATAAATTCTTTAGGTTATTATATGAGCTGATCAAGTATAAAACATAGACATATTTAACACTTTTTGACTACTGCCTCTAATGTATTTATGTCCCGAACGTNTGTTTAAAATTGTTAAAAGCTCAACAGCACTTAGAAATAGTGCTTATCACTCATACATGGCATGCCTAGTGCTGTTTTAATAGACCACCCATTGACAGCTACTTTCAAGAAGATGGATTCACTCTGTCACGCACCCAGTACTACCAGGCTCTGCCCATTCAGACTCTGGTCCCACCTCCCTGTTCTTTCCCTGAATACAATGTATTACAAGAAAGCCAAAGCAATACAACTATTTATTGAAGGTTCAGGAGATTTATTTTCTAAACAGATTTTGTAAAAAACATGTATCTTTAACAGTTCAGAACTAAAAGACATCCCATATATATATATATATATATATATATATATATATATATATATCATCCTACACAGCCTGGGAATATGCTGTATACATAAATGCAAGCTACATATATACTTAATCTACTAACAGTACTTGATTTATGATATTAACATCTGCTAGGTTAATACAGCCATTGCAAAGTTATAAATTGTAAAACAATTATTATCCACAGGAATCTAGGGGCACAACAAACTGATCACTTCAATGATCACGTATATTGATTTTATTGAATCTAGCATTTGTAGAAGCAGAGTTTCCTCTTAGCCGATTGGTAGTTATAGCATAACCAGGGTTACCCAATGAGATACATAATTTTACTTTCTCAAGTTACATTAGTTACATTAGTCTAAGGGAAACATTGACTTAGACAAGGAAAGTGAATGAAATAAAGAAATTGATAGAATAGTTGCATTTTATAAAGTTACAATTTAATTTAGACTTCATTATAGAGTATAGTAAACATTTGAACAATTCATTATGAAAAAAGATATATTAATAAAATTAATATGAAATAAATAATGAAAAATACATAGGAAATTAACATACAATTTAAAATTTTATGAGGACAACAAATTTAAAGGTAAGAAAAAACTATTTCAAATACTCATAATGAAATCTGTGATGACATCAGACATTCCTAGATGCAATGTGTGTAAAAGATTCTCATTTGCACATAGCCCTATGGAAATATATGCCTTTGATGCTATAGACAAGTCATTCAACTAGGTGTTTAAGCTGTTTTTATAACTATACTTCCAGGTTCTTCATTGCCAACACAATACAAAGTAACAGCAGTAAAGCATCTTGATGGGATATTGGGACTTCAGCCAGTGGTCTCCTAGATGATTCCAAACTGGGCTAACTCGTGTAATTCTAGGTGGTTAAATGCCTCCCAGGGACAGATAACAGTGATATCTACGAAAAGACAACAGAAATAACAAATACATATCATTTCATTTATATCATATCATTTTAGCCATTTAGACACTCATCCACTCTCTCATCATTGTCTGTCTGCAACATCCTCCTCTGCGGTCTCCCAATAACTCACCTCTCACTCCTACAACCTATACGCAGCAGCTAGACTTACGTTCCTCACTCGCTGCTCCACCTCCTCTGTCAATCTCTAGGCTGGCTTCCAATCCGTTTCAGAATTCTCTCCAAGCTCCTCATCACAACCTACAAGGCTCCTCTTCCTCTGCACCCTATCTCTCCTCACTTATCTCCATACACACTACCTCCTATGAACTCCGCTCTGCCAACGACCATCGCCTCACATATCACATGATTTCTACCTTTCGATCACACATCCAGGACTTGACCAGAGCTGCCTCCCTCCACTGGAAAACTCTAAACCCATTAAGCTATCCTTAGCCTCCTAGCCTTTAAACTCTCCCTTAAAACCCATTTTTTTAGATTAGCATACCCCAACTAATCTTCTTCCTCCTCTGTCCCATACCAGTGTCTTTTGTACTATCCTACCCCTCCATTTTAGCATGTTATTAATGTAAATGACATAATCAAATTATAACACATTAGGATAAGCTTATCTGTTTCTTACCAGTTCCCAGACCCTCCATGCCAGGAATATCATCACCGAACCTATACATTGAAAGGAAAGTGATATCAATTTATAAAGTTGTTCTTATTGTTTTTATCTCTTTCAGCCAACACAACACATGTATATGAAAAGTGGAGATGACCTAAAGATTTATAATGAACAAAAGGGATGTCCATGGAAACCATATTTGCTCCTTAAAATGAATGATGCTTCTATGTAAATATATATTAATTAACAATTAATTCCCTACAAATTCCCAGGGATTTCTTATTTCAATGAAACAGCATTGGATAGTAATGATATCTGTCTCTTACTATTACTATGGCTTACCATCTTTATATATATATATATATATATATATATATATATAAATTGTAAACTTATAAACTTACCCTTTAACTCCTTTTTTGGGGGGTTTACTCTTGAACTGGCGGGTTTGTCGCTGCTTGAATTTGGGAGGACCCTTACGAGGTGTGGTGGGACCTGTAGAGTTATTATTAACAGGAGCCAAGGCGCTTAATGCTGGTGATCCGGAGCTCATTCCTAACAATAGCGTATTCCACTCTCAGACACCTGCAAAGAGAGAGTCTAGTTATGGATAAAGTGAGTACTTGAACAATGCAGTGAGTATGGATTTGTATATGTGTGTGAAATGTGTGTTCGAGCATAAATTTATACCTTGGTAAGACCATAATGAATTGCAGGTGAAACGTGATGTTTAACTTCACTAAATCTGGCCATACACTTTAAGATAAATTGTTTCAATCGTAAGATTTTTCAAAAGTAGGCAAAACCATGTTGAATTGCAGGTGAGGCAAATGTAATTATTTGCAATCAGTATTAGAGTTGAGAGTTGATGTTTGCAGCACAAGTCTAATAACAGTGTAACAGTAACGCTGGTCAGTATCTGTGTGCAACATGCAACAATAAAGTATTCTCCCTGCATGCAAATACTAACATTCATTTTACCCCCCCCCCCCCCCCCCCCCCCCTGCAATTCAACATGGTTTTACCCAGGTGTATCTTTCCTCTCTTCATTTCAAGTCTGGATCTGGTTCATTATAATAGTCCATTATTAATTAAATCTACTGTTCATTCCTGATGAAGCTGCATTCTCTCTATTGGACACTAGATGTCACCCAGAGTTATAATAAATACAAATAAAAACTTCTAAACATCAAGAAAGTTATTATTATTATTATTATATTATTATTATTATAAATAATTGTACTTATTATTATTATTATAAATAATTATGCTTACTATTGTTATAATGTTTATAAGTTATTATATATTTGAAATTTTCAACTGAATCAGATTATCAGAGGACAGGGCATTGGGATCTGCAGGATAAATGTGGCCACATAACCAGTTGGTGTGACTGGTGAGCACCATAAAGCTATTGGGATAATTCGGGGCATTAAGGAGATAAAGAACACGTGTATATTATACTACCCCCATCACACAGGCAAGATAACAAGAGGCCAGTACACCACAAGACACAATGTTTCTTGCATTGCATATATGTGAATAATATTCTTCATATTTAGAGGTCTAGCGAAAAGACCCTTACCACCAGTAACAGGTAGCTGAGCCTACACATACATACATAAATAGTAGCAATTCCTATACATAGGAACATCTATTTTGCAATTACCTGCAGCCACTACAACGCTCTTACACAATATACCTGATAGAGAACCCGTGCACAGGTTACAGAATCCTCTATCCCATGTAGAAGACCCTGTGGAAATTATAGAACATCCTTTCCCTCCAGCACCTGAGACTCCAGAGACCAGTCTTGTCCTGGAAGTCCCGATATTCCCAGAGGTCTGACATTATTACCATGGAAAACACACATCACAGTCGTCCCCTTATTGTCTCCTTTTATGTGGATTGTATCAAACAGGAAAAGTGTGAGAAGCGGATACTCACTATTCACGCCCAGGAGTCGCAATGATTTCTGTTACATCCCGGCTTAATTCCATAGAAATACTCTGAGCAATGTAAGCTGATTAATCGAGAATTATCTGCAGGAACCAATTAGAAATCCCTGACTTCTTGATCTGTGACAGATGGACGCAGCTTCTGGCTAATCCCATAAATAACAACTTCTTGTAAGACGTGGCAGTGACAAGAAAACAAATGGCACGTGGGGCAGGAGGGTTATATCACAACGTGCCCACAGTGTAATGAACTTGTACATTCAGGATGCCTTAGGGTCACTACTGGAGTCAATATAAGTCCGTATATCCTTAGTGAGGGGTCGCTGGTAGTAGTCAGGTGAGAGGGGTCGTGTTGGTTTCCTATTGTTGGCTTCTCAATACTTTTCCATAATAACATTTTCTTAATCTACAACTATAGACAATCAGCCAATAATTGTAACGTGTGTATGCTGGACTGCATTGGCATAACTACCATGTGTGTAGGGTGTGTACCATAGAGGAAGCGGCAGGGGCAACAGCATGGCGCTCTCAGCTACTGGCAGGTTAGACAGTGGTCAGTTTCAGAAGGGTGGTGCGACTGGCAGAGTAAAGTGCCAAGGTTTCAGCTGCTGGCAGGGCCGCCATCACCACCCCCCCTGGACGCTACCAAATGAGCAATGTTTAGTCAGCCCTGGCCTATCATTGCGTTCACCCAGTGGGTCTCAGCTCGTGGGTGGTATCTCTTGGCGACTGGGCAATGGTGTAAGCAGGGGCTGGCTGACGGACAAATATGCCCCAAATATCACCCTTAGAGAAGGTTATACCATGTTGACCCCGGGTATTTGCCAGGGCTCTGACCATTCCAGATGTTCTACCCCCCGTTCAGGTTGCAGTGCTGACACAAGAAGTTCCGGTATTTTGGTGAAACTCCCAGGTCAACACTGAACCCAGGTAGATCACTGATAAAAACTGTCAATCAACCGCATAGGAGTTGTGATTGGCTGTCTTTCATGATTGGCTGGTAAACAACAATAACATTGTTACACAACCAATCAACGTTTAAGTGAACTACACAGGTTGAAAAAGCCCGGACAGGCACTGTTTAGACTGATGGCGACCCGGGAATTACCTGGGAGTAACCCCTCTTTTCAGGGCCACCATTAGGGAAGGGACAGCCGGGGCTACTGTTCCGGTCTCAGACAGAGAATGGGACCGGGACCATATCACTGGTGTGCAACGGCAGCAAAGGGAATACATATAGAAAGCCAGCACTGGCGTCTAAGTGAGCTCCTGGGCCTGGACAGACGTTGTGACATCACAACGTCACAACGTCATAACATCACATAGAGGGGGGGCACAGTCTTACCGATTTTGGCAGTCCAGTCCAGGGCCACACAATGAGTGACGGCGGCCCTGTTTCTTTTAACCCGGGTCTTAGACCCATTCACAGAAAAACTGTTAATTTGGGTCTGATACCTGGATTTATGGTGGCATAATATTACACAGAGAACTCCAGTAACTCTGCTTATATATATATATATATATATATATATATATATATATATAGCTGTGATATGTCTGTACGCCTGTCAGTGCTGTATAAGGGATGGTTACACTGAGCGGGTAACAAATGTTGGTGTTGCAGAGTTTCCTGTTGAAGTGGTTTACAAAGCAAGGGGGGGGGGGATGTTTTGTGTAACAGCTTCCTTCCCCTTTTCTAGTGACAAAGCCGCAGATTAAGGGACATTACACCCAGACCCACAGCTCGGTAAGACGCTCTCTTCTTACAAATGCTTATATATGATATATATTATAATAATAGGTGGGGTGGGGGGCATAGATTAAAGTTGATGGATGTTATGTTGATGGGTCTGGTTTGGATTGGGGGGGAGACCCTACAGATGGCAACTACAAGTCCCAGCATGTTCTGGCCCACGCTTTTCTCAGTGCGCAGGTGTCTCATATGGTGGCTTGTAGAGTTAATCCCAGCCCCTCCCAACTCTAAATTCTCCTCTATTAATAGAAAGCCGAGCAAAAACAATTCTCAGTATAATCATAAAAATGTGAATGTTTTCCATTGCAGCATACATCTGACAATCTAATTGTCTGCTAAAATGTCACCTTCAGGCCCCAGATATTAATACTCTATATACTGAATAGTTTTGGACCCTCTGTAAAGTTATTAGTTGGGGCTGGATGAACCACAGGGGCGATCAGGGCGTTCACTAGGAATCCATCAAGCAAACGCAACGTCCTAGCATGCTTCAACTGCATAGACATAGTGGATACCTGGCAAAGCATGCTGGGACTTGTAATGTGACAACACCTGGAGAGCCACAGGTTGCCTATGCCTGGACTAGGAAATATATCAGGGAACATGCCTGACCATGCTCTGATCCATCTCACCATACGGTTATGGAGGTCTGCATCCAGTCCATTATTTCATCATCATTATTCATATTAATGCACTGGATCCAGCCCCATTACTACTGCGGCCTCCGGAGGACCATGCCGGGGGTCTAAGGGATATTCCGTATGCTGGATCTTCGCTCAGTTTCTTGTATTGTAGGCGGAGGGGTGACAGCCTCTATCTGCAGGAGATAATCAGGGGGCGTCTTGTGACAGAGGAGATTGCTCTGTGATTCCTGTGTGTGGTGTATGTCCCAGGTAATCTCATCTAATCACAAATGTTCAAGAACCTCTAATGGGATCAACCTGAGCCGAGTCACTAACGTTCTCAGGAGATTTAGGCTCACGCGGCCGCTCCATCAGCTACACATCTCTCTCCCCTTCCTCTCTCTCTCCCCTTCCTCTCTCTCTCCCCTTCCTCTCTCTCTCCCCTTCCTCTCTCTCTCCCCTTTTCTCTCTCTCTCTCTCTCTCTCTCTCTCTCTTCTCTCTCTCTTTTTCTCTCTCCTCTGTCTTTCTTTCTATTTCTCTCTCTCTCTCTTTTCATTATCATCTCTTTCTCTCCCCCTCTCTTTCTTTCTCTGTCGTCTATCTCATCTGTTTCCTCTATGTCATCTCTCTCTGTCTTCCATCATCATTTTCTCTGTCTTTCTCTCTCTCTTTCTCTTTTCATTATCATCTCTTTCTCTCTCCCCCTCTCTTTCTTTCTCTCATCTCTGTTTTCCTCTATGTCATCTCTCTGCCTCTTCCGTCATAATTTTCTCTCTCTGACTTTCTGATATCTCTCTGTATTCTTTATCTATCACCCATCTCCCTCTGATTCCTCTCTCTGTCATCTCACCCCCCCCTTCTCTCTCTCTCTGCCCCCCCCCAAGCTTCCCACCACTGTCTGATAAACAGTCCCACATGTGGGACCTCAGCCTCTGCCAAGAACTATGACAGGACAATGCAACAGATAAGAAAAATAAATATTCTCTCCTAAAATACAATTGCCTCTCAGGGTCAATGTGTTTATCTAAATGAGACTTCAGGGAAATATTCCCAGGTAGCCGTCAAAGCATTTCATGGGAGCTCTGAGGAGAGGACACAACCCCTCTGCTCACTGTGTCCTCACCCTCATGTGTATTTGTACACATTACTTGCAGCATGGTTTTGCAGCATGGACTACACTGACATTCACTTTTCCCGCTATGACCGATAATCCTGACAGGAGGCTCATGCAGCTATACTATAGACTGGCTGTAGTCTTGCCACTGATTGACTATGTGTCCTGTCAGTCATGACTCAGGCGAATCTACTACATATAAGAAAGTGTTGAAGAGTGGCGTTAAAATAGAGGGAGACAGGCACAGCGCTGCAGGAACTTAGGCGCTGACAGGCTGCATGACAAGCCAGTATATGCTTTTTTACTGCAGCAATGCAAAAGATATAATCACTCTAGTGTATGGGCAGCTTTAATATCAATCTCTGGCCCTGTGTGTGTGTGTGTGTGTGTGTGTGTGTCGTAGTTTTACGTTTCACAACTACACTAATTCTACAAGTGTGAAACTTCATTCCCTTATAAGGTATTGAGTTCTCTTCATTCTATGCTCTTCTAATGTGGTGAAGGAAATCGTCGCTTTCTGTCTTTTTATTTCTATATTTACAGACCTTACAATAAAAGACAGAAATGAAGGAAGATTTGGGGGGGGGGGTATATTTTATAATTGCAACATATTTTATTTGTTTTTTAAGATATTTTATGTAGTGAAAAACTTTTACTGCAAAGTAACCCGTATTGTCTATGCTGTGTCACCTTGTATTGTCCATGGTGTATCCCCCTGTATTGTACATGGTGTATCCCCTATACTATGCATGGTGTATTCCCCTGTATTGGTTTTCATTAAACCATGCCCAAACATCTATACCCATTAACAAGCGGTTCTAAGAATCAATACCTATATTAGAATCTGTAAGAACTGTCTGAATCCCACCACTGGATATATTCCAATATATATATTCCATGTTAGGCTGAAGAGGGTCAGTAGATCTGATTTAAGAGGAAAAAATCCTGTAAGTCTTAAATAAAAAGAGAGACATTTTTAGAGCATCTTCTCATTTTTGCAGATAATTATGACAGAGAACAATCCCATCGCTCACGACCTGGAGGATGACGATGATTTGGATGGGAAACTGAATTACAAACCTCCGCCTCAAAAATCCCTGCAGGAGATCCAGGAACTGGACAAGGATGATGAGAGTTTAGCCAAGTATAAGAAGTCATTGCTGGGGGACGGCCCGGTGGTTGCAGGTACTTGCATAGAGATACGTCTGAATTGCCCCGGAATAGAGGCATTTGTTCATGGAAAATGACCTGGACACTTTCCCTATCCATTGAAACGTCCACTATATATTATACATATGATAGAAACCCTGTTCCGCTAGTGCACGGATTCGCACACTGTATATATAAGATATAGCCCATTGCTTTCTGGAACAAATATCTGCATGAACTGATAAGAAGCAGATGGTTGGGACACGCGAGGAAGCAGATTCATGATAGATCACAGGAAATGTTGTAATAAAGCAACACATAGATTGTTTAATACAGATCTGCGATAATAATTTACATCCACTCTTCTCCAAGGTCCACATCACATGACATTTACTCTCTTGTTCATTTTATTTAGATCCGTCCATCCCAAATGTGACAGTAACACGACTNACTCTGGTATGTGATGCCGCACCTGGACCCATCACGATGGACCTTACTGGTAGGTGACATTCAGAGTAACAGGAGCACGTCTGCTGACGTTCTCTTCTAATACAACTCTACATGACAGGTTAAACATGTGTCTGCCATAGAAGCAAAATAAAGTGTATTCCCTGTATGCGAACATAAGTAAATAATGAAGTTCTCATCATCACCATCTCGTATCTTCTTTTGATCCACAGGAGACCTGTCCAGTCTCAAAAAGGAAACGTTTGTCTTAAAGGAAGGCGTTGAATATAGAGTCAAAATTCACTTCAAGGTAGATGCAGTTTTAAGCCTGGAATTTGTATCATAATTCTAATGTAAAAAATATAAAATAAAGAGAAAAAAAATAATAATATTAATAATAAAATTATATATATATATTTTTTTTAATCAAATTCAAATAATAATAATGATATCTCACCATCATGTTTTGATTAATTGTATTTCGGAAATACCCTAAGATGGGTGTAAATAAAGAACATAACTCAGGTAGAATATAGTAAACAAAAAATAAAGTGATGAAATGTTTACGTAGTTACTATGAACTATGATTCAGCACAAGCAAGTGAATGGCTTTATACTCTATACATAAGTAAAATATATTTTCTTTTCTCATATTAAAGGTAAACAAAGACATTGTCTCTGGATTGAAGTATGTCCAGCACACATATCGGGCAGGAGTGAAAGGTAAAGTCTTCAACTAGCACAGGAGAGACAGCTGTTCCCCTATTACTGGGTCCTATATGACATAGGTTACTGGGATCTGCACTTTGGGAGAATTTCTCTGTATATTCATAAATGTCTCCAATTACAACCTTGAGCAAAATCCTTGGTGTACCGCCATGGGGTCAGACATATGCCCCAGGTATTGCCTTTNATAAAATCCTAGCCAATAGTGCTAAGGAACCTGACAAATTTAATAGCTAAAGTAAAAGGTGTGATAAATGTAAGGGGTATTTAAGCTCTTCTCAGTTATAGTAATAGCTATGATGAATGATTTATCCACCATAGTAATAGGAATGATGTATAGGTATAGATAGGGACCCATTCAGTTAATCATGATGTGTGCGTGCAGAGCATTGTACGAAATTACATTGTGCCTTATATTTGTACCCCATAGAGGCACAAAGGAAAAGCAACACTACAGTGTCTGGCTACAGGATGCAGTCACCATTGGGACAGTCCCCTTTTTAGGCTGCTGGGAAAGAGGGTTAGGGTTGGACAGCAGGTAGTTGAAGGTTAGGGTTAGGCAGTGGTGAGGAGAGGGTTAGGGTTAGGCTGTGAGGAATNGAGGGTTAGGGTAGTCTAAGGGGGGGTTAGGGGAAAACATAGTGGTTCCAATGTATGGGACATCCCTGGCTACCATAATAGACAGGCTTCACATTGAGTTGACTCTATTCCATAACGTAAATACTATAATCACATTGTCAGCATTAATAACTGTTATTCCATTTTCTGACATCCAGTGGCTAAAGCTACATTCATGGTGGGAAGTTACGGTCCACGGCCAGAAGAGCACGAGTTCTTAACGCCCATCGAAGAAGCACCCAAAGGAATGCTGGCCAGAGGAACCTACAATAACAAGTCCTTCTTCACCGACGATGACAATCACAACCATCTGACCTGGGAATGGAGTCTGTCCATCCGCAAGGAATGGAATGATTAAAGTTTCTCTTCTATGTATTGTATGTAACGCTGCCTGTCCACGTCTGCCATCTGCATTGTCCCCACAAGGTCCAACAAGGACTGACATTGAACTCAAGCTCTCAACGTTCTCTGTCAGTCTCCAGCAAAGACACAAAATCTGGCTCACAAATCAGATAGGATTGTCCAGAAATGTGCAACCATGTTCAACGCATCTGAAAGAAAGGAAAGAACGTTCTAGTAGGTAGTAGTGACATCACCAGCCATGACCTAGTGAAGGAAAGTTATACCATTCTAAAGCGTGTACTGATAACCAGATCTCGCCCACTCACTTGATGCCAGGTTTGCCCCCACGTGATACCCCCTGCCAATCAAAAGTAATTCCTCCAAATTCTGTCAAAAGTGCCAAAACTTATGGTTACCTGAAGTTTTGAAGCTTCCATGGTTACCTGAAGTTATGCTGTACTAGACACATGTATGATGTATAAGCTTTGGTGCTATGTTAATAAAAAAAACAACCAAATATATAAAATTCTGAACTGTGCCTCAATCTTTTTCCGCTGCTCAATGGCTCTTTAAACCCACTGGAAATATTAAGACAGNGAAGACCCTGCACCCAATACAGATATGAGCATACAGACATAGAGGTTCTACTGGGCATGCTCACAAATTAAGAGCAAGCAGTAACGGGCGACTCAGAGCGGCATCTCAAGCTGTGAGGGCGGGTTGGATGGAGGGATGTAGTCCAGCAGGTGACATTCGGTGACATATTTGGCACTCTCGCTTTAGGAGGTGACACATAAAATGTATTGCATTGGGTCAGAAATGACTACATTACACATCATTTGTACATACAGTAAGAAAAAATAATAAATGTGGTGTTTTATTAATAATTAATTATATTATTCATTTCAAATACGGGTTTCTACTATTTTTACTTATTTCTACTTCTTACATTTACATTCAGACACATTAATCAGTCACATTATTGCGCACTACTACCCTGTACTCACATAACGTATATGGTCAGATAGAGTTTGTCAGCATTGTGATGTACTGGACCAGGTTCAGACTTTAGGCACTATTGATTTACTCACAAAGTACTCAGGAGTGGGTAAAACCATGTTGAATTGCTGGGGGGGTTGAGGGGATTGAATGTCAGTGTCAGATACTAACACTGTCAGATACTGTTATTAGACTTGGACTAGGAGACATCATCAGACTCTTAACTCTAATACTGTTTGCAACTAATGTCATTTAACTCCCCTGCAATTCAACATGGTTTTGCCCACTCGTAACTTGTAAGTTCAGGTCTGGATCTGGTCTTGGCTGAAATCGATAGCATTTGGGAATGACTACTCTGGGCAGTGGATAGTTAGAAGTCTGATTAAAAAGAGATAACCGAATCCCATAACTATAGAATAATCAACCATCGTGATTACGCTATAGGTTGCAATGCCCATATAGGACGATGTGAAATGGTTAGATGGGAAGCTGATCCCAGAAATGGAGATATCCCCGATAGTAAATGGAGCGAAGAAAAAAGAGAGCANCAATATGAAGAAAACAGCTGTTCTCAGCCTATTGCCGCTCTCTGCTTCCTGAACACCGTACAACATGATGGAACATGAGGGTGGCTGGTTGTGTACATGAATCACAGCTGTTACCATTCACAGGATGGATCATAGCGGAGGGCATCAGGTGTACGCAGATATTATCGCGCTGGTGGAAACTTTAATGAACATCATTTTCTTCCATTATAACAGAGCGTCTCTGAGGAAGCAGAATTACTATTCCCCTGCCTCTTATTACACGTATCTTATAAACGTGACAATTTGTTTATTAATGTCGGCTGGAAATCTCTCCACGGACCCATTTACCCAGAACCAGGAGAGTTACAACAGGGACTTTACCGTATCAGACAATCACTATCCTGAGGCTTAAACTTCTCTTTCCAGACCCAAACTTTATACTCATAATTACAACGGTGACATTGAAATTGTTAATGTCATTATAACCGTACACGTATAGGCATACCACCATCGAGCCCTTAATTATATTACAGTATTGTCAGCATTATATTTTATTATGGTGATAACGTCATTACTATGCTGATTTATTTATATAACAATAATCAGTGGTCAAAGTGCAAATTTAGAAGTGGTGGTATGGAAACACTGAATATAATAGAAGTCAATGGAGATTTGTAGTGTCAATTACATCAGTGGGAGAAGTGCCGGTATGGCATACCCCCATATATACCCCCACTTCCAGCCCTGACAATAATGATAAAAAGTATTTTAAGTGTGGTGGAAACATAAGGTAGAGGAAAGGAGAGCAAACCAGGAGAAAGGACAACAGTTGGCGTAGAGGCCAGGAGTGGTCAGAACGGAGGATAGATGACAGAGAGCAGAGGAGAGACCAGGAAAGGGCTGAGTGGAGGAGAGAGAGCAAGCAGAGCAAAGGCCGGGAACAGGCAGAG
>JABWIB010013660.1:3963-15118 GCA_016617825.1 Platyplectrum ornatum
CAGGCTTGTCCAACCTGCGGCCCTCCAGGTGTTGCAAAACTACAATTCCCATCATGCTTTAACTGCTTAAACATTTTATTCCTGACAAAGCATGCTGGGACTTGTAGTTTTGCAACACCTGGAGAGCTGCAGTTTGCACTAGACCATTTCAAACAACATTGCAGCAGCTGTCTGTTCCTGTGATCCTGAATGATAATGGGCAGAAGAGAGATCGGATCTGCTGATGAATTGTTATAGTGTGTGTGTGTGTTGGAATTGTGATGCACATCTGGGTTTGTGTCAGTGAGATTGCATTCTGTGTGAGTTCATAGGTGTGTTCCCCTGTGTCGTGTGAGACCTACTGTATTCTGTACACTCAGCAGAACATGCGTCTTAGTGATCACTGGCAGCGTTCTCTATCCCTGCAGCTATTGGCTGGGATCTGGGAAGACGGCACACTATAGGCTTTTATAGTGCCTATGTTTGTCGTTCCAGACTCTGGAAGTGACTTGTAACACTGCAGGTGTTTATCACTATCGCATTGTCTACTTATCCAGTTNTATCTGCAGACCTGGACCTAAATTTACTAAGCCGGGAGACTGAAAAGTGGGGATGTTACCCATGGCAACCAATCAGATTCAGGCTCTCTGTTTCATTTTACATCCTGTAGAATGTGAGCTCGAATCTTATTGGTTGCTATGGGCAATATCCACACTTTGTCACGTTATGGGAAACTATACATACTGAGCCATTTAGTGTCACACTATTTGTAATGATGATATCCCATGCTATTATTTTGTATTTCATTGAATATATTTTTCTCTTTGCAGGAAGAAGACGCCTCCAGGATACTGGTGAACGCATCTTCTCACCGTCATGGTATAGTCATCTATGTCATGTTTTATCTATCGGTGACCTTTCAGATCGCGCTATAACATGACAATAACCAGCATGTGTTTCAGGCTCTGCTTGTTGTTTGTTAGTCGGTGTGTCCTCTCTATAAGCGCGTACATGACAGTGTATTCCCAGCGCTGCACAGTCATGAGAAAGCTTTCCCTCATGGGGATTTGTGTCAAATATAATCCCTTAGAGGCCATGAAGTCATTCCTGGAGTTATGTAATGTACAGATTTAGGCGATGTGCTCATGGTTGTCTTAATGGTCTTCTTCTCTGACATGCTAATAAAGGACAGACTGCAGCTCTCGCAGATGTCATTGACCTGTGTGGGTAGATGCAGTAACCGCGTACAGGGTCCCTTTATTAAAGTAACTCATTGACAGATATTTAAAACAAATAGTAAGAAGTTTCAATACGGTATTTTTAATTAGATAATGTTATATAGAGAAGGCAACATGCGGCTCTGCAGGTGTTGTCAAACTACAAGTGCCAGGTATCTAGTATGTCTATGTATATATGCTGGGACGTGTAGTTCTACATAGAGAGGGGTGATATGTTAGGGTAAAGCAACACTATATCATGGGTAGGCAACCTGTGGCTCTCCAGGTGTTGTCAAACTACAAGTCCCAGCATGCAACACCTGGAGAGCCGCAGGTTGCCTACCCCTGATATAGAGTAACGTGTTTCCCCGATAATAAGACCTAACCCGAAAATAAGCCCTACCCTAATTTTTTTAAAACAGTCCAAAATAAGCCCTACCTCGAAAATAAGCCCTACCTCGAACATAAGCGCTGGTGAATTCCCCAGGAGTTGGGGGCATAATGGGTATAAAAGCAAGACTGTTTATATTAATCTCTGTCAATGTTAATTAAAATAAGACCTACCCCGAAAATAAGCCCTATGGTGTTTTTTTTTGTCTTATTATCGGGGAAATACGGTATCAATTGCTCTTCGTAGTGGTCTTAATTCTGTCACTAGCAGGTCCTATTTTAGGTGATCCTAGCGTCAGAGCTGCAGTCAGTTAAACGTTTTGTGGACATTAACGAGTGAAAGGGANAATTCTCACGTTACAGGAATCCGTCTTGGACCTGAAATCTAAAGAGGAGAAAGATGCCGAACTGGACCGGAAAATTGAAGCCCTGCGCAAGAAGAACGAAGCGCTGATCCGTAGACATCAGGTAGACGACGACTCTTATTATAATTATAATAACGTATTATTCTAATTATGTATTATAAATACATCCTATGTTTANATATTGGTTGAGCCTACAAGACGCGGCTTCTGTTGACTGTCTATGCAAATCTGCTGCGAGATGGTTGTTGCAGCTAATATCGTTATGTATGAGAAGCGCGATAAATAGGATTTAAGTAGACTTAAGTAGACTAATCCACGTTTGCCGGGTATCCACTATGTCTGTCTTCACCTATAGCGCATGTTTCTCACCGAGTGTTTCTCATGCAGATGATCGAGGAGGATCGCAAGCAAGCGGAGCAGGAGGGCATAGCAGTCACCACGCCGAGAAGAACCAAGAACGCCGACGGCGAGCCGGACAAAGCGCGGAAAGAGAAGGAGAATTTCTCAATCACTTTAGACGTCTCTGCCGGGGTGAGAGGAGTTTTTCTGTGTTGCTGGATATCGCATGTATGCATTGGCCCAGGAACAAGGTTTTCTGTTTATCTTGGCACACACAGACAGACAGTGACTTATGCTGGGTACACATCAGAAAGATAATCTTTCCAATCAACAGATAAATGACCGTCACAGCAGAAATCTGTTACATGTGTACTCACATAACATGCATGTTATGTGAGTACACACTGAACTCATTTCTGCTGTGAGGGTCATTTATCTGTTGATTGGAAAGATGATCTTTCTGATGTGTACCCAGCATTAGGGGTATATTTACTAAGCGGTGAGATTGGAAAGTGAGGAAGTGGCCCATGGCAACCAATCAGATTCAAGCTCTCGGTTCCATTTTACATTCTGAAGAATGTGAACTCAAATCTGATTGGTTACTATGGGCAACATCCCCACTTTCCAATCTCACTGCAATCTCACCGCTTAGTAACTATATTATTATATACTAAATATATATTATATATAAATATATTGATATATACCCTTATTGTTGGTGCAGTGGGTAGTATTTAGTTTTTTTTTCTATATGGCTCTGCACCTCAGTAGTAGCCAGAAGCAAGGACAATAGATGGATAGATATTAATGCATATTAATAATAAATAGGACCTAAAAATGCTAAAAGCTACATATTCTAATGCCACCGATTTCCTTATTGTAGGAGAAGAGAGTAGTCAATGATGGGAAACCTTCCAAAGTCTTGCACAGCCCTGCAGGGACCGAAACCTCCCCGAAAAGTCCCAGCAACAGGACCAGCGGCCGGATAACCGCTCACTCAAGCGGGAGAATCTCCCATGTGGACAGGCAAGGGGAATCTTTTAAAGGGGACGCTGAAGACACTCACCCGCAAGATAGACCAACACGCGGTAGAAGAGGCCAGGGGCCTGATGTGTCCAAGAGAAGTCCACCGTCTAAGGAAGGCTTTCCTGGAGAGCGATGGCAGCCCTCTCCTAGAGGAGGCAGAGGTCCAGGCAGGGGCGGTGGCACCCCCNGCAGAGGGGGCAGCTTTAACGCTGTTGGCGACAGTGTTCCAGGACCTGACAGGAAAGTCAAGGTACTGTGTTTCTAGTAAAGATGGTTACGGCTGTATGTTTTGTCGGTATTGTTTAGCGTGCTATTTTATTCTCTCAGGAATGGGAAGAGAAGAGAAAGCAGAACATAGAGAAGATGAATGAAGAGATGGAGAAGATTGCCGAGTATGAGAGGAGCCAGAGGGTGAGTAGTGATCATTGTGCACCCTTTTGATGTCTGATAAGTATTTAGAAGAACGACCCATCCTTTGTTTAAATCCTGGAGTCATTTGTTTTTATGGGGGGGAAGCAACAAGCGGAGTCATCCTATTTTATAGACTCTCAGAAGGGCTTGGGGATTAAAGCGTCGGTGGTCGTTTTAAATTTTACAGTATGGGCTGGCTTAAAACAAGGGTATAGCTGTGTAAGCAATGTTATTCACTTCGGTTTCCGCATGAGATGGGAAGTGACNTGGGAGTTCACTGGATATGTTCGCTCCTATGTGTCAATTGCATTGCTCATACATGTGATGGTACCTTGTTAGCTTTCAGTTAGTGTCCAGGAAACTGTTATAGAGTACCTGAATTTTATTTTAACACCTTTGTGTTCCAGGATGGTGTAAGAGACAAAAATCCTATTAGAAATTTTCTGGATGATCCCAGAAGGACTGGTCCCATCATGGAAGCTGATAGGAAGGAGGGGAGCCGCAGACACATCAGAAACTGGGGAGGCCCCGATTTTGAGAGAGTTAAGACTGGTATGGATCGAGAAAAGGAGAGCCATGTAAGTGGTTGGAGATGTAGCTATGTATACTCCACTGCATTTAATAAGCTCATTACCCAAATGTGCATTTATTTCATTTCCACAATGATATGTAAGTGCCTAGAACAGGACTGGCACCTATAAAAACCCACCATGCTCTAACACAGTGCTTTATTTCCAAAGGTGAGGAGACCAGGCCCAAAAAATCAGATGGATATGACCATATCAATGACTGGCAAAGAACGGGCCGAATACGTGCGCTGGAAACAGGAGCGGGACCAGATCGATCAGGAGAGGCTGGCCCGCCACCGAAAGCCCACAGGGCAGTGGAAGCGGGAGTGGGATGCAGAGAAAACAGACTCTATGTAAGTGTTATCTGTACTTATCACCACCGCACGTTGTATGACTATTCATCAGGAAACACCATAACTTCTCTTCTTAACAGGTTTAAGGAAGGAGCAGCTCCACCACCCATAGAGGATGACCACACCAGCAGAAGAGGCAAGTGGGACTGCATTGTGCATATCTTGTTGTTCTGCAGAGGGGGCTGTGCAAGGTGCCGTAGTGTGTAGAGTTGGGGGCAGAAGGTCTTAGATCAGTTCTGATTGTGCACATAAAAATGCAATTTATCGATGTTGTTGTTTATTTTGCCTGCTGCCCTTCATGCATATGTGCTAGCTGTTCTTCTGTATCTGCCTTGCATGTTGTATGTTTACCTTGGCTGTTCAATAAAATCATAAAGTTAAAAATGCAATGTAGTTGGTCGTCTTCATGCGAAATTAGATGCAAATCTGTCTGTCTCTCACAGTTTTCGTTTATCCTTTCACAGATGGGAAGCGAGGGGCTCCCAAACCACCCACCATGGCAGAGTTCCTCGCTGATGGCCTTAAACGGCCCTCGCCAAGATCTGATCAGAGGAGGGGCCGTGGCCGTAGCAAACCATACAGGTATGTGCAAGTGGGGGGGGGACTTAATTATGGTAAACATGGGGAGGGTTCCTGTTCTATGCCAGATCGTAATCCTTTATTATGTTATTTACAGTATGCATGACAGCCGCTGGGAAGAGGAGGATGAGGAGCCAGGCGTGAAGGAAAAGCCTCTACCTGCTGAGGAAAAGGAGACTTGTGTAGAGAAAGCAGTATGTTATATAAACCCTATTCATGGTAACAAGTGGTTGGGGGATCTGAGGGGGGTTAAGTGTTTCAGAGATGAGGCTTCACATTGCCAGTCAGCCAAAATTAGCTCTGCTCTGTCCTGCTACTGTGAATATCCAGTTCTGAATGGCTATACGGTGATATATGATAGTCTGTATATTTATAACTGAGGGTTGTTTGTATACCAGGTGTTAAAGGCGACAACACAATTCTTAAATAAAATATTCCAGCTTTTTTTTTAGGAATATATGTGGAATACTGTTTAATGTTCATCAGATATCCAGGAGGCCCTATCTCTGTAGTCGATAGGTGTGGATATATACTACATATAGGTTTAGGAATTCCAGTCCAACAACTAACAGGACTGGAACTCCTAACCCTATATGGTTATTAAACTACATTATACATGTGTGCTATATAAGCTTCATTGTATGATGTTAGTATCATGTCCCCTTTCAAAACAAAAAAATATCCATACGTTATCACACCATCCCCAGGAATGTGATGTTCTGCGTAATATTAATAACATGTAAATCTAAAAGCAAACACAAAATTGAGATCAGCTGCCATCTTGCTGCCCTGTCACAGGCCTTTAGTACACCTTGTAAATAAAGAAACATATCTTTGACCCACCATGACTTCTATCCTATCTGGACTGGCCAATCAAACTAAGGCTACTTACTTTCCTGTTGCAGAAGCACGTTAATCCAGGTATTAGGAAAGAATCCTAAAGTAGTCCTGCTCCTAGTGCATTCTTATGTTTACAATATTTATATATAACTAGTATATGGAATGTCCCAAACCTTCTCCTTTTCTACCTGTTCCACTGAGGAAGAGGAAGTTGTTCAGTGGTATTTAATTGGCATAGGGCTTTGTAATTGAACCATTTGAATAAGGGTAATATTTTTAGAATTTCTAATAATGGTTCTTTGCTTATGGTGGTGGGGGGGGGGGGGGTGTGTTTTTTTTTTTTTTTTTTTTTTTTTTTCTGCCTCAAAAGAAAATGCATTTCTTATGAATATATCCACTTCTCTTACACATTCTATTCATCCAGAAGGAGCAAAAGGTGGCTGAAACTCCTAAAAAGACTCCCAAATCTCCTGCAGTTTCTGAGAAAAAGAGAGATGTGAAAAACGATTCTGCAGATCACTGTGACGACGATGATGAGGAGGATGATGACGGCGATTGGACAGATGCCAGTGGGGTTGAAGATGATGATGAGGAAGATGTACCCGATGAAGAGCTTCCCAAGGATCGCCCAGCCACCCCAGAGGCGGAAAAGCTACCTCAGCAAGTGGAGGCCCTGAAACTAAACATGCCCTCACCCAGTGACAGCCCAGAGGAGCAAGCCGTGCAGTCCAAACCAACTAGCCCGTTCTCCCCAGAAGGACACCGTCCGGTGACTGACTGGGGGGAGGAGATGGAAATGCTGTCCCCTCCGGGGAGTAGTAATGAGGACAGCCCACCTCAAGCCATTAATAGGAGGGTGTTCAGCATGGACTCCAGGTCTGAAGAGCATGTGTCTCCTTCAGGTCAGTGAAAGCCAGAGCAGTACACTGATGCCATGAATATAGTGGTGTTTAATCACGAGCCGTGGTCTGGTCCTATACATAGGAGCGTTTTGCACCGACCTTTCGACACTCCTAAGTTCCCCATGTTAGAACAATGTGTGCTCCCCTCACGCATAAGGAAACTAGGCCACTTAACATGTCTAGAACCCTACCTTCATTTTTGCATAAGGGTGTCATACAAAGGGCGATCCATACGGCAAATGCTTTGTCCAGCCCTACCTGTGATATTTTAAATCACGCACCCCTGCCCAGCATGAATATTTCCACACAGAGAAGTAACACGTCACAGACGGAACATCATACATTGTGTGGAAATCAGATCGGTACAACAAGCGCGTCCAATGCACGTCCCACAGCCTATATCTTAAGGGCTGTCGTTAATAAGTCAGTATCCGGCCCAGGGTCACTGTAAACGTGGTCAATAGTGGACAGACAGCTTTGAAATGGCTTCATTATTAATGCGTTTTTAAATATTGAATCGCATTCCTTCCCTTACATAATGAAAGCTTAGTTTTATGTGCATGGAAAATGTTCTTCGATAGCGGGGTTATGGGTAATAAGCAGTGTATAATCTCTGGGAATGAGGTATAGTTATCTATCACTGATGATTTTGGGGGAGAGTAGTAAGTTGAGTGTANACGGGGGTCACTGCCGAACAGATACTGGTGTATTAGGGTAGTCATCCGTGGGGATAACTTCAGGTATATACATGGTAATACTCTGTGTGTTTCACTATTGAATACCTCTATATGTGTTACTTACTTGTAAAGGACAGTCACCAAGAGAGAGAAATGAAATAAGGGCTCTTGAATCAAGTATGCAGTAATCCAGATAACCCGTATTAATAAGTGCTAATAAGATAATTAAATCCTATTTTATTATCTTTAAGTATCTGCTGGTCCAGCCAGATGTGAGCTGTACAAGCTTATACCTCCTGGATGTCAACACTTTCAGTGGTAGACATGATTAATTGTGCACTAGCAATCCGTGTTGCTGCTAATTGTAAAACGAAATTAAATTTTCACATACATGCATATCTGTGCAGGCACTTTGGAGGCAGCCGTCTTGAGGGTATACAAGTATTTACTAGAGATGTCTAGTACCGCAGTCATTCGTGTCAGCAGTACCCTGCAGATTTCTCATACTGCGTTTGAATGGACTCTNATCACTCAGAATGGCTGCCGTTCCAATCTGGCCTGTCGCTAGACCTTCCACGCTGTAGGTGAAAAGCCGTCATGGCCGCTCTTTACAAGGGTCACATTTTCTTCTACAATTAACTGGATCAACCATTTGCTCTTTTCAAACCTGCAGGATATAACAAGAGGCAGTGCAAAGCCGGCTATTAACCCTTCCGCTTCCCGCCAGGTCTCCCGTCCAGCTTTAAGTGTGAACGCGCTTATGAACTGCTAGTCCATGCGATGGCGACGCCTGCTGCTATACCGCCACTAATCTCCTCTGGGATTAGGGCACCTGTGATGCACTGGGTGTGTGTCGTCTGTTGCGTGATCCCTTTTTAATGACCTGTTGCTAATTGTAAACCATTACAGTTCTAATGATCCCGTGTACTGCAATAGGACAACTATATCCTATAGAGACACCTCGGCTTTTGTTGCCCAGCACTTAACTAGGTGTTTCAATAGGGATCTAATGTACCAGCCAAGCCCTTAAGCAGGTGAAGCTGCACGGCGGCTTTTAAAGTTAAGACCTTATGCAAAAATAAAGCTGCTTGATGGGACCTTTTTATAACTTCTGACCAAGTCTACATCATACGATCTACATTCTTTGTGATATTTTAACATTCTGACCAGTCATTGACCAAATGTTTTAATGTAGTGAAATAGCTGCACAAATACTAGAAGACAAAATATTATTTAAATGTAATTTTTTTTCTCATGATGTTAATTTTATTGTATTGAATTTCATGTTGGCTTCTGTGTGAGACTGACAGCTGCCGTGATGCACCAGTGTTTTATTATTCAATTGCATAATGATGTGTACATGTGACATTGCTAACCCAATCATGCTGCAGGAAACTGACGTTTTGCAACGTCCGCATTGTATTTCGCTGCAATAATTCAGTGTTTCTTGTGATTTATTTTTTTTGTAAACCCTCTAGTGCAGGCATGGACAGCCTGCGGCTCTCTAGGTGCTTTGCATGCTGGGACTTGTAGTTTGACAACACCTGGAGAGCCGCAGGTTGCCTACCCCTGCACGGGTGTATTGCTTTACCCCCAATACACCACCCCCTCTGTGTAGAACTAGAAGTCCCAGCATGCTTTGAATGCACAGACCTAGTTGATACCTGGCATAGCATGCTGGGACTTGTAGTTTGAGGACACCTGGAGAGCCGCAGTTTGCCTACCCCTTACTGTACCTCTATTTTGAAAACTTTTATATTTTTACTGAATGGCATTGCTTATCATGTTATTAATAAAAGTATTGTACTATATTTCCTATCCTGTTTTGGGAGTTGGGTATTTTAACCCTTTCCCTTTTTGTTTTTGAGTTGATGGTGCGGTGGGGGGTTCACTAGATATGGTATTACTCAGAAGTGTGTATATATACAATGGGAATGTATATAAAAGGTTTGAGTGCCTGCGTATAATGGTGTGCGATGTGACCTCTCTAGTGCTAATACTGGCTGTTATACTCTAAAGATCATTGTAACAGACTAACTGGCTCTCTTAATTGCAGTTAGAATAGACAAAAACCTAACAAAATAAAAGCCTAAAAGTAAATGAACAGACATGGTATTATTGGTTAGGTATGTATTTTTATTTAACATCTTGTACTGTTGCTTTTAAAGAACCACATGTGTTTGTACATAGTGGTTGTGGTGTTTTACCATGTACTGGTCCAGAGGATGCAAAAAAATGACCACCAGGATCTGCTGGGGCAGAAGACGCCAGTGAAGGTTATTGTGGTGGCTCCTGCGGTCAGTGCTGAGGAATATGAATGCATTTTGTGTGTATACGTTGGTGCCTGCAGTTGTGTTGCCATGGACAGAATGCAATCTCTCCGGCATCATCACATCAAGCGGCTGTTAAAGTCCTGATAGAGCCAAGTCCTATATATGGCTGGATGGACTTGTGACTGGTGTAACTGTGAAGATGGACTCGGACATCTTGTGAATTAAATACACTATGTACCTCACCCCGGCCATGATGGGTGTATAGCCACACTGATTATGCGGCTGGAGACTGTGGCCCCGTGTGTACAGTTCCTTGTGTTAAGTGTCAGATATTAAATTCCTTTGTTTATATGGTATAAATATTCATCTGGACACGAGGACCGGGGCTTTTTGTACCTGTTCTACTCTCAGCTGGATAAGATCATTAATGCATTTACAAGCTGGAGAAGTTCTCATCTTATATTCCTTTGCAAGAGTCATTCCCCCCTGAAGATGGGTCTGGAAATATGTATAACAATGGACACAGCTGGACTGAGTCTGTCTGAGACTGGAAGTTACCTGTAACACACACATACATCTAACCTTTATATTTTATTTATTTTCCTCTTTGCGGGGTCATAGTAACCTACTCTGGTCTTTATAACCCAACAGACTATCTATGTGTCAGTCTTTTCCCTATGGGAAGAAATCTGCTTTGGATCTTAATGCTACAGTCTCATGAGTGGATCCTAAACTACTTCTCTAGATGCAGCTGCTGCCCTGACGTCTCTTCAGATGAACAAAGCATGGAAGTGCTCCATCTCTTTATCAAATGTGTTTAGTACCCTTCAGCATCCTAATGTGATGACAGTGTTTTGGGAGTAAGGGCAAAACAGGTGCAAGTGTTGACATGGACAAAACCAAACCTTGGCCAGCAGGGGGAGGCAAGTGTAAGCTGAAAACAGAATTAGAGNTGAAAAGTTAAGTGTCTTAGCTCAACTCATAACGAAGTAAGTTCTGTGTGCAAAGTGTTAATACAATTTACATGCTTATGCACCCCTCACATTGCAGAATGGTTTTGCTCAGGTCTACACTTGCTCCTCAGTAAAGGTGGGAGTCCAACTCCTATGCACTACACCTTTTCCTTTTGATGGAACAACACCTCCCATTGTGTGATCAGTACAATGAAATGAACATGAAGCATTTAAAGATGCAATGAAATGATTTAGTACTTTGCAGTTATCAGTCATGGTCTA
>JABWIB010013665.1:0-11881 GCA_016617825.1 Platyplectrum ornatum
AATGTCCTCACCATGAATGCCATAGCAAAACTAACAGTGGCCAGAAACCCCATGTAACCCAACATGATATAAAAGGCCAGTACAGACCCCTCATTACATTGTATGATAACAACCCCAGGATAAGTCTCTCTGTCATACTCCTGAAAAGGAGGAGACACTGACATCCAGATAGCGCTGGTGAGAACCTGAACAGATGAACAGATTATCACCACAGAATTTGGAAATGTAACACCCAGCCATTTCCTCCAGGAGCTCTCAGGTCTGGTGGCTTTGAAAGCTTACAGCTGCAAGTTTAGGCATGTTTACTTTAGAAAAGCGGTGTCTAAGAGGTGATATGATCACCATCTATAAATACGTTAGGGGTCAGTACAGANAGCTTTCACATAATCTCTTAACCTCCAGAACTGTAAAGAGGAAAGGTGGTCATCTGCTAAGATTAGAAAAAAGAAAGTTTCTAAGCCAGCAGAGGAAGGGCTTCTTTACGGTAAGTGCAGGTAAGTTTTTTAAATAAGGTAATTATGGGGGTTTTAACATGCAGAGCCCTCACTCTAGAAAATTTTTAAAAATGCTATAAATAAGCGTCAAGATGGTTCCAAAGTATGCCTCCTGACAAAGCCCTTGGTGATGCAACATGCAGATGTGAAGCTTGGTGGATTGTTTCTCGTGGTCTGGCAGGTAACTTTGGCTACAACTAAGATCTTTGAGTGCCTGATAAAGGTGACGTACTGAACATTACCATTACTGCAAGTTTTACATGCCTATCTTATATCATATTTTTTATCTGATATTATTTTTACTTAACTAAACCATATGTTGCTCCTTCTCTTCTATTTATTCCAATATATATATATATATATATATATATATATATATATATATTAGTAAATTATCAAGTACAGTTAGATAGAGTAGTGTGCATGCAGCAATTTCTAGTAAATGTGTAGGTAAAATTGTGAATTCATACTTTGATTTCAGTGAAAATATACACTAATCTTTGGGAAAGACCATGGAAAATATAGATTTATATGACATATGGCTTCAAACAACATAAAAAAAAATATCATGTATTTCCAGTCCAAGTGCAAGACACCTTGATATGTGTCCCAAAGTTGGGCTCTGAAAAATTTAGAGTTAGGACCACCACAAGCAGAAAGGCCTTGTAAGTGGCTGGTGGCTAAACATGTATGAGCACATATATGTGCCATGTATGTGACGGACGTTTCTGCCATTTTATTTTAAATATAAAGTAGCATAGTCAGTCACTGGCTAATAGCATGAGTGCTGGGGATTCTTGTTTGTTTTTGTGTAAAATACCCTTTTTCCTTTCAAGCACCTGCATTGTATTAGCTTACAGACCAATGTGCAGACTCCATTTTGTGTGTTTATATATATATATATATATATATATAAAGGTTTTTGTCCCGGCACTCACTCTATCAGATTACCTTGCTTCTGGTTCTGTCCGTGGTTGTAGATGCTGTGTCTGGAAGGTAGCACTCTGAAGTCTTGTAACTTGTAGCAGGAGTGATTTATTAACACTAACAAAAGTTACATTGTGGTCATTTACATAGTGGGGGCCGACGTTTCTATCGCTGCTTTAGCGATTTTCATCAGGGCAGTGTACGTGCAGAGAAAGAACACTGCCCTGATGAAAATCGCTAAAGCAGCGATTGAAACGTCGGCCCCCACTATGTAAATGACCACAATGTAACTTTTGTTGGTGTTAATAAATCACTCCTGCTACAAGTTACAAGACTTCAGAGTGCTACCTTCCAGACACAGTATATATATATATATATATATATATATATATATATATATATATATATGGGAAAGTACAAGCTCTGAGCGCTAAATGTAATATAAAGTCAAAACGATCCTCGGTACAAGTATGAAAATTAGTTTATTATTAATATCAAAATGTTACTAATACATATAAAAAATATATATCCATAAAATGGCATATACAGTTGTATAGCTGATTGACCGGTTTCAAGCTATATATCAGAAAGAGAGCGTCCCGTATAAAAATGTGCAATAAACATGAATACAGCTTCCAATTCTGAAGGAAAAGTGTTAATCCGTTGTTGTTAGAAGAAATTGATTTGAGTTATTGTCAATTGTGAAAAATGAAAGAGATGTAATAAATGAATAACCAGTACTTTGTTATTGAAAATGTTCCATATAAGATGTTCCAAGTTTTCACTTAAAATGGTGAGGAGGGTGGTACTCACGATTCCACAAGTTGTAATAGCAGGGTTCTCTCCTTATATTAGATTTAATAATGACCGCAGAGTCTTCTCCTGTGTACCCCAGAACAGGGGATATGGCGTGGAGGAGGCGTTTGCCCGGAGCGGTGTTGTTAGAGGGCTGTGTCCTAATCCTGCTCAACGGGCTGTGTAAATGAGGTCTAATTCAAGAGAGAATCCTGCTCTCCAAACTGGATAGAGAACACAGTATGTAGCANGTCCGGGTCGGTCCTGATCTTTGTAATATCGGTAGTCGGCCAAGCTGTATAGCTCATTTAAAAGACCTTAACGCGTTTCTCTGCCTTCGGTGGCAGTTTCATCAGAAGGATGAAGTATATATATATTACCCCAGGTATCTTCTTTAAAAGTATTTAAATCTGAACAATTTCTGTGAGTTCTCAAGAACTCTCCTTTTGGAACTCCTCGTAATACATTCGGATGGTGGGAGCTGGAGTGGTGCAGTAGGCTATTTGTCGCTGTGTTTTTTCTATAAATTTTGGTATTAATGTGTCCTTCTTGATCTTTCATTATTGTAAGATCCAAAAAATTTATTGTATTTTCATTAATTTCTTTTGTCAATGTCAGATTGAAGTCATTGGTAGTTAGAATCTGTGTAAATTCCTCAAATCCTTCTTTGTTCCCGCCCCATAGTAACAAAATGTCATCTATGTATCTCCACCAATATTGTATATGTTTTGTATATTTTTCATTAGCCTCTTGAAACACCACTTCTCTCTCCCATCATCCTAAGTATATGTTGTCATATGTAGGGGCACATGTTGTCCCCATTGCCGTGCCTCTTAATTGGAGATAGAAATTGTCTTCAAACGCAAAGTAATTATGTGTCAATATAAAATGTGGCAGTTCTATGATAAAGTTATTATGTTCGTCTTCTTGCGTCATGCTCAAATTCACTGCTCTCAATCCAAACTTGTGGTCTATACTTGTATATAACCCTTCTACATCAAAGGAGGTAAGGAGGGGTAAGTATTTTGTTCCAGTACAATTCCATCCAATTTTGTAAAGATATCAGAAGTATCTCTTATATATTTAACACTAAATTAATCATTTATTACATTTATATAATATTTTATATTAGTTATATAATTTTTAAACACTAATTAGTTACTTATTATTTAAACAAAAGTATGAGAAACATCACAGTAAGGATAATACATAGAGTATAACACTTAAGAAATAGGTAACAAGGGAGGATCACATGATTGTTATACACTAATAGACAAGATTAGTTTATAGATACACAGTTGAAACATAACACCACTTATTTATATTTTTAGCAAGTGGCAGCTAGATAAAACACTAATAAAAGTAGCATAAAAGTAGCATGAAATAATGTGATGAATTTATAACTATTAATATAATTGATTTTTAAAAGATTAAACAAATAGGTAGGTAGATTTAAAACAACTAATGGGAAAAGATGATCAAAGAAATACTAGTTCAGCAATGAAAAATAAAGAGCATAAGTGGAAAGTAAAATAATAGGAAAAAAAATTAATAATGATATTAAATGCTTATGAGTTTAATGTATATCTCTAAATAATGGAGGACAATATATATGGAAATATAAATAAAAAACTCCTTAGATAAAGTACATGCAAGTCTAATACATGCAAGATACTGCAGGATATAAAATAGTGTTTGTTTAATTTATTATGTGAAAAATAAACAACAAAAAATGAAGGCAATAAATGTTTTATTAAGAGCAAAACAAGAATAAAATAGAAAAATAAGACAAATAATTATATATAGCACCTAATATGGCAAAAGATCAAAGCTATATATAGGAGAAAATAAACGTCAGGGAAGAAAGAAGAACATGAAATATAGTAACTACTGAAATGAAAACAATAAGAGATATAAAGAATAAATAACAATGATGGATACTTAGTAACGAGCAAGCCGTTACAATAAGCGGCAATGGAGTGTTTGAATTGACCAATAGCGTAGCACCGGAAGGTATAAAGAGATAGACAGGACACGGCTCCGGGTTGCCTCGTAAAAGCCATAAGGGTGAAACGATCGTAGGCTTTACAGCCCATGCTGCTTACCCCAGATTGTACATTATATTAGCTTAAACATATACTTAACAGCACATAAATAAGGGAAATATCATTAAGAGGAACGGCGATTATATGCCGTGGAGGGAGAGATTGGGAGATCGCAGGCACATGGAAATGATGTGAGATAACGTGACTGCGTCTGGAGATATACTGCAGATTGGACTATATTAATACTGTGGAAACTGAAAGATTGTAGAACATACTACACAGTACAAATCTAGATAATAGAGCAGATATTGAAAGAACAGAAACTAGCAATAAACAACGCTATATACTAATAATGAATAAATAAATGTCAATATTATTTAATAACAAATAAGAATAGCTCTAGTGCTGGTAAATAATATAAGATTTAACTACCCAATCCTAGATATCATAAACGATTTTCCCTGTGAGCTAATAATACAAAAAGATAAACATAAGAGGGATATACTATCAGTAGAAGGGCTGTACAAAGATCATTTTTAAATTCTTTTTCTATATCTTCATCTATATTTTTAATTAAATATTTCACCTCATTTTAAGATACTTAATAAAAATTTTAGTTTTATCAAACATTTATCAAAGCAATATGATGTCTGGTCACTGAGAGTGCCTCTAATTGTAAATACTCTCTTTTTTTCTTTGTTTTCAGTTGACAATTAGATATAAGGGTATTTAGAGTGACACCAGTAGCAGCACAAATATAAAAAGATATAAGTGGTATTAACAAATACATATAAGGTGCAATTCAATATGTCCCTAAAAGAATAGGGATCAGTGAGGACATCTACCCTAATGCGGTCAAGTTGACATACAGCATTTTTGTACATTAAAAACCTTTCATCATTTTTGATTATCACTTACAGAAATTTGTTTTGGATTTAAAGTCACACCTTAGAGACACAGTAGACTTACTACAAATTATTGAGGATTTTGTTTGGGAGAAAGATTACACTTTTTTAACCCTAGACGTCACAGCGTTATATACGCACATACCCCACACTAAGGGCACTGAAGTTGTGGACTCCTTTTTACGTGATGATCCTAATTACTCAAATGAATTGAGGGAATTTAGTGCTGCTTCTATTAGTTTTATTTTACAACATAATTTTTTACTTTTTGATGATCAAGTTTATTTGCAGATTTTGGGGGCGGCGATGGGCACCAAGTTCGCCCCAAGCTTTGCCAACCTATACATGGGGGCCTTTGAAGCTGAACATGTGTGGGGAGGCCCATTCGGGGCGAACTTGGTGCTCTATCGCCGTTTCATAGATGATTTATTGATTATTTGGAAGGGGACAGAAAAGGAGGCTTTGGATTTTGTTGATTATTTAAACACCAGTGATTATAATTTAAAGTTTACACATACAAGACACAGGTTGATTACTTAGACCTAACTATTTTTTCTATGGACAATAAACTTTTAAGTAAAAACTATGTGAAACCAGTGAACACCAATAATTATCTGCATTATAACAGTGGCCATTATCGCCCTTGGATAGTTAATATCCCGAAAGGCCAACAAGGCCGCATTAGAAGAAACTGTGCTCTTGACGCAGATTTTCAAGAACAAACAGGAACCCTCATCAATAAATTAAAACAGAGGTGCTATCCAAGACCCATCCTGGAGAATGCTCTAGCCCCTTTTTCAGAGATTAGGCGAGAAGACCTATTAAGAGGGCCTGAGAAAAATAGGTTGAATCAACAAGGTATTAAACATAAGGTTTTGAATACCCAAAATATCGAAGCAGAAACTGTGTCATTTGTAACCAAATTTAACAAAAAATTACATAAGATTAGAAATATTGTAAGAATTACAGCCTTTTACTGACAGATAATGTTTTGCATAAAGTTCTTGATGTTAAACCGAGGTTCATTTTTCGGAAAAATAGAAATTTAAAAACAATCTTAGCCCCCAGTGATTATAGAAAACCACCTAATGAGAATACAGGTATTATTGACAACACAATGTGGTTAACAAACAAACCAAAAGGTTGTTTTAAATGTGGAAGTAAAATATGTTTAACTTGTAACTTCATTTTACATAAAACTAATGAAGTCACCTCTAAAGTCAACAAGCAAACGTTTAAAATTCATGATTTTATAATCTGTGAAACTGATTTTGTAATCTATTTTTTACAGTGTTCCTGTGCCTTGCAATACGTGGGGCGGACCACTAGGTCCTTAAAATGTCGTCTGAGAGAACATAGACACAATATCTTGCACATAGCGTGTCAAGACATTTTATAAATGTGCACAATAGGGATCCTAGCTCTCTCACTATTGTAGGATTGGAAACTATTAAGAACACAAGAAGGGGCGATGACAGATATATGAGACTCTGTCGGCAAGAACTTTTTTGGGTGTTTCAGTTACAAATGATTTCTCCTGAAGGTTTAAATGAAAACCTAGAGTTGAACAACATTGGGGCCAATTTAGTAAAATCAAAATAAAATATAAACTGTAATGTTATTTAATCATGATTATACTAATTGTTTTGTTGTTTTTTTTATTACTTTTATGGTTCTCTATGAGAATAATCTATTTTTATATATCAATTGGAGCGATATTGTAATGATATACTTTTTGTACTCTATGTATAAATAGTGAACGAGGGTACTTTTAACTTGCTGAGATTAATTAATGATCAGGTGGACACTCCCCTTAAATAGCCCTCTCCAGACATACAGATTTCACTTGCGGCTTGAGAAAGTGTTATTAGACGAAACGCGTTGCCCAGTCTCATACATCGATCTGCTGGCTAAAACTATTGGGACTTAAGATATTGTGGAATACAGGAGCGCTCCCATATATTGGTGACTATCAACGAACCGTGAAGTACCTGATAGTTCCGGACCAGGAGGCCGATAGGCGCCCATAACATCTCCCAGAGCACCAAGCAGGCGAGCCGGGTGAGAAATTCACTATTCAAACACCCAGCAGGTATACAGGACATCTCCTGCAGTACATAGCGGGTAAGCCCTGCTGGATCTTTCTTTTCTCATACACTGGGCATTTTTATTGAAAGCCTTACAAGATGGGACTCTGGTTTGAACAACAACTCCGGGACCGGCAAGTACACCCATACAGAATATCATCTTTTAAGCGGTGTATTAATATACTATAATCAAGTCACCTTATATGGAAACGGATTGAGCTCTCCATTACCCCATTCCAACGGGGCAGGTAACTCCTTTTCATACATCATTAGAAATTGCAGTATAAAATCTATCTTGGAGCAGGCCACTCCATAAAGGAATATATATGGTTTGATCAACCATTCACAACCTGTTGTCCCCCCCCCCCTTCTGTTATCAATTTCTAGTCCCTTTATAGAGTTTTAACAGATTTTATTATGTATATTTTCTGAATATTTATTTGTATTTGTTTGTTATTAAATATTGTTGTTATTTACTTATCCAATTGTCTGATTTCAGCCATTCTTATAAAGTGATAGATGTTTCTAGCGCACAATAATTTTTGTTATTTATTTGTACTATTTTAAGGAATCATCTGAATTTCCTATTTTGTGCAGCTCTAAATATCTTTTCTAAATTAGCGCTGTCTAATAGGGAAGTTTTCTTCCTATATATATATATATATATATATATATATATATGACTCTATTTTGTGTGTTTATATATATATATATATATATATATATATATATTATATTTCATGAAGTAAAGAAATTGTTTAATATATCAGCTTTTCCCTTATCATCATGAATCAGTCCACTCATCTCCTTTTTTATGGGTCCTTTTTTATTCTTTTTCCATTTATAATATACTTAAAGTACTTTTTAGGGTTTGTTTTGCTCTCTTTAGCAATTAGTATTTCATTTTCTATTTTTGCTATTTCTATCAATTTTTTGCACTTTCTTGGACTTCCTTCCTGCTCTCCCTTCCTGCATTGTCTGACTCAAGTGCCTTCCGTACTTCTTCAATTCCCCCTTCATGGGGAATGTTAGTATATAATGCCTGTACATCGCAGGTCATCAACTAATAAGAGGATTTCCACTTTAATGATGTATGGCATTGGAGGAGCTGAGTTGAGTCTCTGAGAGGCAACATATGGTTGTAAAAAATAATTTACATAAAATTTACACCAGATATTATGGGGCCTCTGGGAGGATTCACCAGATCCTTGTGGATCTTTGGTAAATGGTAATACATTGGGATCACTGGGTGTCTCGGAAACAAAAAGTTGTATTCAGATGGTTATAATATTATCAGTTAGTGCGTGATCTAGAAGATTATTCAATTTTAGTGGGATTGATTTTAATTTCTTATAAAAAATTATTAATGGACAATTGTCTAAAGGCTTCATTGAGATATGTTTCCCTGTCTTGCACAACAAGTTATGGAACTTTTAAGAGACAAAGGGGGGAATTCAGTAAACGTCGATTTCTGCAGGGATCTGATATCGGCAGAATTCGCCAGGAAAATAAAATTGCCAGTGCATGTGATGTATAGTATTCAGTAACTGTCGTCCCTGGCGAATCCCTGGCGAATGCTGTCGATTTCCACTGGCAAATAACATGTATTCGGCTGGCGATATGGCAATAAACAATTGCCCATGGCAAATTAGAAGCCTTGTTACCGGTGATTAATGTTAATCAACAGCCAATTAGGGCACATATTATTTTTTGGTCAATCACTATATAAACTTGTGCATGGGCATTTTCCTCAGATGTGTTTGGAGCTGGTNAGGTAGGGAGCGTGGTTTGTGGTTGGATTAGTTAGTGGTTTATATCTTAGTGACTGTTGCTTGGAGTGTGTTTGTATTTGTGTTATTTGTGGTTCTGTGTCCTGTGGCTTGGAGCGTGCCTGTTTCATTGTTTGTTTGAAGGAGAGGAGGTAGAGTTTGTGTTTGTCTTTCTAAGTGTAGTTTGTCTTAGTATTGGGCTTTGTGTTGTGTGTTTTCTTTTCATTACCCTTTTCATTTTTGTGGGATTGGGATAATGTCCACCAGTGGGAGTAGCAGTGCCAGTGAGGAGGAGCAGGGAGCAGTGCAGGCAAGGGACAGAGCTCCAGGTGCTAGGGTGCAGAGGCAGCCCAGGCTGAAGATCCGCTTCGATAATGCAGAAAATGCTGCTCTAGTAGAAGCAATGCTGGCTCGCAATGAAGAATTGTATGGGGTTCGTGCCTCCTCCATTTCTAATTTGCGGGGAGATCAGTTGTGAAAGGAAGTGGAGTCTGCCGTNAACGCCATTGGACCTCATAAGCGCTCCTTAAGAACAATCAAGAAGTGCTTTTCGAAGCGCCTTGTCAAGAAAAAACTTGGGAAAATTGCAGATTACAGATGGAAAACTGGCGGTGGAGAATGCACTGAGGTCTCCTTTCATCCCTATGAGAAGGCCATTCAGGCACTCATACCAGAGGAGTTGATTGAGGGTGTCGCTCCTTTGGATATGGATCGTCCAACACAGTCAGGTACTTGTTTTGTAAAAATTTTATTTATTAATATTATTAAAATGTTAATAATTTTTCACACATTTCTAGTTATTTCATGAGAAGAGTAACTAAATTAAATCTGTTTGTCTTTTGTATGTAGTCATCCCAAGGACCTCCTCAGAACGGACTCATGCTCCAACCCTTCCGCTGGCTCCATCTTGTCTGAAAGAGAGTGATGAAGGTGCATGTTAGTTTGTGTAACACATACATTAAATATGGCTATGTCCTAGATGATGTTTTTTTTGTTGGTTAATGTATTTTTATGGGGACTGAAGTTAAGTGTATCATGCTTAAAAAGTGGGATTTGCAAAGGTTACATGTACTGGATATGTATATTGTGCATTTTCACACCAAAAGCTTATTTGCTGTAGTGTGAAGCCACTATATGCATTGCAATTAGAAGGTTGCGCCTGTATTTTAAGGTGACAGGCTTATTTAAATTTGTGATTGTAAAATATGGGTGTTTAAATATGTAAACTTTAAAATATTGACCACTTTCAAAGTGTAACGGAGGATACAGAGCTTCCACCTGTTGAAGAAATGCCAGTGTTTGATGAAGGTAAATATTAGTTTTGGANTTTTGTGTGTTTAAGAAAATTAAAAACACAGACGCAGATTATTAACTTCTTTAAAATCCTTTAAAAACACAGATGCATGCATTACGCTGACTGCTGTCACAGATCCGGAGTCTGCAGCACCACCACCAGCACACAAAAGAACAAAAAAAACAAGACACACAAGGGCAGAACCAGAGGCGGACATGGAGAGCTCAGCCGAGCAACCAGTTTCAGGCCCATCCCCGCAACACACATCTGGGACAGATGATGTAGTGCAACAATTGTGTTCTCCACAGGACATTATGGTACAGGAGCAACGGCGTCACTATAAATTAATGGAGCGGTATGAGAGGCGCAAAATGTCTCAGACAGCCATGTTTGGCAATCGCCTTTGTTAAGCTATGGAGCAAATTGCGACGAGTGTTACACAACATCTACACGCCTCTCAAACCAATACTCGTGAAGTGCAGAGTGCTAATGCAGCGTTAATTGCACAAATGCAAACTAACTTTGTTAGTTTTTTCCAGCAACATTTAGAGGGTACTACACTAAATGTAAGCTCATCTACCACCCAAAGTAAGGTCACACCTACCTCCACACCTTTACCAATCCCTACTCAATCACCACGAGGTAGAGGCCNTGGTGCACGTACCAGGGGTGGGAGAGGGAGCCAAGCCAAATTGCCATGTGCCAAGCAGTCTCTACGTAAAAAAAAGAATTTTTGTTAATTGCATTTTTTTTTCACATCTCAGTTATTTTAATTTGCCATGTTGGTTTCATTGCATGATGTAATGCAAGGTTTGCTTTTCATTTTGCTATTAATGTTGTAAAAAAAATTTCACAAACACAACATTACAAATAAAGATGTTTACAACAAAGTACCTAGTGAATCATTTGTAATGGCATAGATATTTATCCTAAAAGTTTCACACACAAGCAAGCATTAATAATGCAAACACATTAATTATGTCAAAGTAATGTTCACTTTGATAGATTTGTTAGGAAATGGTGTTCAAATAATAAATTGCATTTGACAATAGTACAGTACAACATTAAAAAAGCAAACTTTTAAAATGTAAAATGATCCCGAATTAGAGAACTTCTTGTCTGTAACCCTGACCTACTGTGTTCCTGNGAAGATGATGACAGTACTTTCACATCCTCACTGTCTGCTTCATGAACCTAGACCCATGGCTCATTCAGGGCAAGATTATGAAGCAGACAACAAGCCCACACAATATAAGCCACCTTTCTTGGAGAGTAAAGAAGTTGCCCACCAGACTTATCAAGGCACCTAAAGCAAGATTTTAATACACCAAAGGTACGTTCTATGACGCATCTAGTGGCGCGGCGTGCCTCATTATATTGGTGGTGTGCGGGAGTCTCAGGATGCAGCAGTGGGGTCATTAGCCATGAGCGACACCCATATCCTGAGTCACCTGTGGGATGTAGAAAAATGCAATTACACACACGTATAGAGGAAATTCACACACAATATAAAGCAAGCTACACACATCTATACTCACCCAAAAGCCAACCTTCTGGCATATGAT
>JABWIB010013685.1:11558-22401 GCA_016617825.1 Platyplectrum ornatum
AAATTTGGTATTGGATGCAGTGGTCGAAGTGGAAATTTAAAAGTGGGGGTATGGTCATTCAGAAGTGGGGGTATGGAAACACAGAATTTAATGNAAGTCAATGAAGGTTTTTAATTTTTCCATTATATCAGTGGGAGAAGTGCCGGTATGACATACCCCCGTATACACCCCCACTTCGAGCCCTGATTGGATGCACTCATGGATCCTCCTTTTGAGCCTCTTCAGGAAATTTCATTAAAACTTATTTCTTTAAAGGTTGTGTTTTGGTGGTGATAACATCGGCCAGGAGGATATTGGAATTACAGGCCTTGTGGGTGGAACTGCCTTATTTAAACTTATTAACTATTCTGATAAAGTGGTATTAAGAACAAACCCCAAACTTCTCCCCAAGGTTGTGTCCTCGTTCCACATAAACCAGGAACTAGTTCTACATAGTGTTAAAGCGTTTTCATCTACTTTCTCTATGGCAGTATAATTAACATCCCTTTGTTATTATCATTTGGTAGGATGTCTAACCTATGTTTTATTTAAGCTTGTGAAGTTGAAGACAAGGTTGGAATGGATGTTATAGGCGGGCGTATGTTTTTCTTTTCTGGTCTGTCCCAGGAGGAGGAAAATACCCATTGTTTGCCATGGAGGAGTAGATGACAATACATTTACAAGTAAACTAACGTGCTGTATGCTACTTTAGCAATGGTTATACTGGGGTCTATGTACAAATGAGAGAANGCATCATCTCCCCATGATTTGTGTCATTTAGTCACAGAATTTGAGAGACTAATAACCTTCTTACGCTGGTATTACCAGGGTATAACCCTCTGTGGTTNTATACAAATGAGCTCTCCTTTCCCTATTCTCCATGAATCTCAGCANACTATTTCTCTGACCATATCTGCTAACTGCAATACATATAGTGGCCTAGTCTCCGCTAAACAAGTCGCACTTTATTCTTATATATTAACAGCCATAAAATACTAAATCATGGACTGTTCCCTTGCGTGAGAGGGGAGTTCACTTACNTCTCTCTCCCATGTATAAGCCTTCAGGAAACCTAAGTGTCCTAAACGCTACCTTAAGTATTATGTGCTGATCTAATGACCCCTGCCCCTTCCCCCCCTTCCCCAGGGTTAGTTAGCATGCCTATCCTCCTATTAAAATAGATACATGGTTTTACAGTCACCAAGAATAAACTNATTAAACACAGACAAAAACACAGAGAGACATACATTAAGCACGCACACATATACACGTAGCTTTGCTCTCCCACGTGTCCTCTTCTTCATCATTACTATCCTCAGTTTCCCTCTTCAGTTTCCATCCTATATCNATTCTGCTGATTGAGCATAATGTAATGCGCACTCTTATCAATGAACTCCAATGTAAATGATATAACTGTGACTTGTTACGAGAACAGCGGTTAAAAAGGGCAGTTTCTCTGCANAATATAGAAAATGTCTTATCATACAAGATATGATGCTGCTACTGCTATATTGTTATATTATATTTTATTGTATTGATTTTACACACTTTTATATGACCAGACATACAATAATTCTATATTAAATCTATAGTCTGCTTTTTATGCAAGCTTCAGAAACATATGGTTTTGATAAATGGTTCAATCCTAAACCTGTGGAAAGCATTCAGCGGGTTCTGCAATCGTTGGCCACATTATCCATATACATATGTATATTAACCACTCGCCATCAGCCACTGCCTACTGTATGTTTATCAGTTTAGAGTGTGGAAATTTGCAGAAATTTGTATCCAGAGAGAGGGACTTACTAAACTCTAAATGAAAGGAAATGCCCACTGGTGGATTTAACCCATCACACAGTCTGAAGTGAGGGCTGGAATGCATTCTCATCTATTGGATGCATTCCCAAGGGTAGAACAGAAAAAAGGCATTTCTCCAAGTATAACAAGAATTGGAAACCTGGATCTGACCCGCATTGATGACTGACTTCCTACAGTGTATGTGTATATCAATATTGCATGGTCCGCATTTATGAAGAAATCGTAAGAAGGTTTATCCGCTATACAGTTGTTATACAAAACATACCTTTCTCCTGCTGTTAACAGCTGGCCACTGGAAAGGGTTTTGTGAATAACCTTTAGAGCTCATAGCTCATGAATAAGACAGCATTAATGCACCTTTGGCTTTGTACAATGTACAGATGTAGATCATTTCCAAATCCACAGGTGATTTGCTTCTTTTGTAGGCTAATTGTTTCCATCAATAACATATATTTATGCTTAAGGGGAAAAATTAATATTACTGATCCCATTAACTATAAACAAAAATTATNCATTGCAACAAAAATGTGGAGATATAACACATGTCCATTACTTGCCCTGCTCTGACACTACAGACTGCTGTTTCCAATCTAAAGAAATCTGTGCATATATGCTTTATTATACAAATATCACATTGGAGCTTTTAAGCTTCTTTGGGAATAAGCTAATACTTAAATACCATATTGATTTAGTAATTACAATCATACATGCATATATGTTTATACCTCCCGTCATTTGGCAAGCCAAAAATGGGATAAATGAACCTTGCTCAGTCCCATCTAAACCCTATACCCTTTCCCATCCACACCGTGTCTCCTGTAATAACCACAACACAAATGTCCTTACCCAGTACCCCCCCCACACACACACACACACAAACCACCCCTTTACTGCATTACATGAGAAAATAATTTATCAAATGGGGAAAAATACCCAAAAGCCCCATTGCTTCAGTTTTGTCACTTATTGGGACTAACTGGAATGCAGAGTCACCCAAAATTGTACTGTCCTGTGGAAATCTGGCGTGTTGTGAGATATACATGTTGATATGACAAATCTATGACACTATAACATAGGGCCAGATTCAGAACTATAGGTTCTAATTACGTAAGCTGGCCATACACTATGCAATAAACTGTTCCTATCGACCAGCTTTAAGCAATCAATTGTTCCAATAAACCAGCCAAGTCAAGGGCGGGCAAAACCATGTTGAACTGCGGGGGGTAATTTTAATTTACCATGTTGAATTGCAGGGGAGGTAAATTGTATTAGTTACAATCAGTATTACAGGTGAGAGATGGTGTTTCCAGCCCAAGTCTAATAACANCCAACTACCCTTTAAGTGAAGTAAATTTTCAAAAACCCTTTTTTTTTTCCCCAAACACCCAAAACTCCCCCCTGAAGAATTAGTCTAAAGACTTCCAGTTAGCATATAAACAGATACCCAAACGCGTATTTTTTTTTATTCTTTTTCTATTTCTTGCCAATGTATTATGTATTATATATGATGTGATATGTTACTTTTACGTTATACAGTATGTTACGGGTACCAACGCCCTATAGAGAGGCATTACTACTTCCCTTACTTTCTGCTACTAATTCCTCTCCCTATGCAACCAAGCATCCGACTCGCCTTTCTCATGTCTTTGTTACATTGCCCAGCTACCTTTAAGTCACATGAAATGGTGACCCCTAAATCCCTTTCCTAGATACTTAGTACCTCACCCACTCTTTGTCCCTCTGGAAATAAGTTTTGCAAATATGTTTCCTTTCATGTTTTTTTTTACCTCCTAAAGTAAACTCTGGTTAAAAATATAACAAATATATATATAGATACGTGAATACTGTTTAAAACAAGTGGCAAATAAATGATTTATTCCAACGAACAACGTACAGATACAAAAGACGGCTTCACTACACTAATACATGTCTAAAAGAAAGTTGCTTACATCAAGCACTGATGTTTAATTAAAAAATGCCATAGCGAAATAAACCAGACAGATACAAGTGTGCAAATGCACTGGACGGATGAGATTTATAAGCTATTTATAATTATCTTGTCCTTAGTGACCCACATTTTAGTATACTTAATATAACTTTGAAAGTTAGACATTTTTGTTAGCGTAAATTGTTTATAACATGACAAACTTGGATTTAACCCACCAACGCAGTAAGATGCAAGCATGTCACTAAGATTGATTAGTTACTTAGCAAGTTTAAAATAATTAACCAAACCCAACATGGCTGTCTGTAGGTTCATTAAGGCAATACAATATATTATAACAGAAATAGAAGCCTGCATTATCATTTGTAAGAATAATATTGATAACGATACATTGCATTCATTGGAGATCTTATATAGATATTCAGTACATTATTTTCAGTCAGTAGTCTAGAGCAGGGGGCTTTAAGTCTTGAGTGGTGCTCCAAGTGGGCCAGTATAAACCAGTTAAGTATGTCGGCATCTTTTCCCTACTAAGCCCCGCTCCTTGTTTAAACCCCACCCCCACCAGACTGGAGGAGAACATTTAGCACAAAATTGTGGCTCCTGAGGGGTGGGGCTTAAAGAGAGGGCGGAGCTTGGCTTATGCACTTGGAGCCCTGGGCCTAAATTCACTAAGCGGAGAGTTTGCTGGTGAATTTGAAAGGTGGTGAAGTTGCCCATAGCAACCAATCAGATTCAAGCTCTCAGTTTCATTTTGCATACTGGAGAATGTGAGNTNGAATCTGATTGGTCGCTATGGGCAACTTCACCACCTTTAAAATTCTCCAGCAAACTCTCCGCTTANTGAATTTAGGCCCTGGTCTGGAGTGATATCAGATGGCAGAGGATATACTAAAAATAACTCAAAAACAAAAAAAAAGTGACAGAATATAGGAAGAGGAAAATACAATAAGAAGAAGGCATGGATCTTTAAAAAAAATCAAAATAATAATAATAATAAAAAAATATATATGTCTGTGTATATATATGTATATGTGTATATATATATATATATATATATATATATATATATATTATAATATAATCATTACATGTTCATTACTATGTGATTTAGGGAGGAAACTGAGTATCGTTCTGTTACTAAAGTTGTCTGCGAAGGATTGTCACTGTATTTATTAAAGAATACTTGGCATGTCGTTTTACAAATCAACTACAGATGTCAGTCAGAGTAGCTGAAAATGCCTCCAGATAATTTTCCTTGGCCCAGAGAAACACAGCAGCACATGTGCAAGGCTTACAGAAGAACAATGAATTGTGTCAGGTTGGAGGTATCAGTCTGTCTGGCCATAACTATACTTCTCTGGAGTCAATGCCATATTTGCTAATGTTATGATGTGTAAAAACAATGGTTCCAATGTAGTCCTTAAGCGCTGAGTTGATGTAACATTATTTTAGGCAGACAGTTCTGTTACACGATACAAGGCAATTTAAACAAGTTATTGTTGAAGGAACAGATCATTTTAGTTATATAATTAAGAGTATATGCTGTAAGTAGAGGAATTTGATACCAACTGTGCAATACATAATTTTTTTGTGAGATTCTTTATGGCAGAGTCCAAAAAGAATGGTTGACTTTTAATATAAATGATCACAAAATCCAGAAATCATGTAGTACAAACATGTTTTTATAGCTAATATATCACAATTCATTCATAATCCCATACTGTATGATTGATTTACGATAGTCTGAGATTATGTAAAATTTGGCAAATCATGCACTCAACTAACTAGTATATGGAATATCATGTATAACTATGCAACGGGTTATGTACATCTAGGACTAAGCTACAAGATATGTCATTAAAATATAATTTAGCACTTCAGAGATAATACCACCATCATTTACCACTTCTCTCATTTAAATATCCGACTTTTCAGGGGATTAGGTGATAATTAGTTCAAAACTTGCCCCATGTCCTGGCAGTTAATTGTCCCTTGGAAAATTACCTGATTCCAAAAAGGTTTTTATAAAGCAAGCGCAACTACAAGGACTTACTACAGGGTCTAGTCTGTGTATCGGTGTCAGCAGCAGTTTCTTCTATTTTAGATTTCCTGCAGGCAGGTCTGGATTTAGGCTTAGTATTAAACTTTATTCAGATTTCTGCATCTCTGCCTGATGTGAATTTAGCTAATAACCGTTATATGTCCAGATTTGTGCAGGTTATATCTTGGATCAGACCAATGTTCCGTCAGCCCTTAGCTCCATGAGATTTAAATTTGGTATTGGATGCAGTGGTCGAAGTGGAAATTTAAAAGTGGGGGTATGGTCATTCAGAAGTGGGGGTATGGAAACACAGAATTTAATGNAAGTCAATGAAGGTTTTTAATTTTTCCATTATATCAGTGGGAGAAGTGCCGGTATGACATACCCCCGTATACACCCCCACTTCGAGCCCTGATTGGATGCACTCATGGATCCTCCTTTTGAGCCTNAAGTATTCTCCCTGCATGCAAACACTGACATTCATTTTACCTTAGTGGGCAAAACCATGTTGAATTGCAGGGAAGTTAAATTTCATTAGTTATTAGAGTTAAGAGATGATGTTTCCTAGCTCAAGTCTATTAAGAGTGTAACAGTAACTGTCCTGCCCTCCCTTTACATATACTGGGTGTCTGTATGGAGCTCGACAGGCAAATAAACGCCATCCTACTAATTAATAAATGAAACTGTGTAGAAGTCTGTAACTTTATTAACCAGATTGTACATGTAATCAGTACAGGCAATTAATACATACACACAATTAGACTGTGCCAGTACATACATACAAACAAAATGAACAGTAAGTACATAGCAGTATAAACACAGTATAGAACCATAAGACCTGACTATGTGGCCAGGCTAGACTATACAACTGCAGTGAAAAATATGAAAATCGTATTTAACATAGAGTATTATCCCAAACCTTGACCTTGACTAGAAATAGCCAGAAATAGAGAATTATACACCTGCTCAACTTCCTCTTGGGCAGGAAAAGTACAGCCAATACTAATAACTTACTAACATTGGCCACTAGATGGCGCCTAAGGCAATTATTAATACATTTTACAACATATATCAAGTTCTATAGATGAAATATCAATATACTTTTAATTCTATGCCTGGGCAGCGCAGTAACACTGTCAGTATCCATGTGCAAAATGCAAAAAATAAAGTATTCTCCCTGCATGCAAACACTGACATTCATTTTACCTCCCCCCTGCCATTCCACATGGTTTTGCCCACTCTTGAGAAAGTCATTGCTGTCTAAAGATCTGAATCTTGCCCTTAGTGTTTGATATTCTTGTGTAGGTTATTGAATGAGGAATAGATTTATTACATCTTATCTGCCCAAATATCTAGAGATAATTACACAGAGATATTCTCACAACCATAAAACTGCTCATAGCCCTGTTTCCAATCACCTTTTCTTGCCAAGGAGAAAGAGATAAAAATGATTTTGGTCATTTCTATGAGGTCCAGTTTCTTACTTGTGGAAAGTTTTTATACGCTACTCCTCTAGCCAGAACTTCAGTCTCTAAAAACTGTCATTATTTCAGTTTTTATTCTATTTGTATTTGATTGGTTTATGTTGTTGGCTAGCTTCCTTTAACGTTTTTTAATTTCTTTTTTTTTTAACTAAGCACTTCTGAAAAGAAAAGATTAAACAGCGAAAAAGCAAAAATTTTGATTTTGCCCTTAACAACAACCGAGTGCCTAAAAACATATAAAATATGTCAGACAAAAGATTATATAATTGTTTTCTGAACATTAGCTCTAAATGCATCACTATTTTTGACTAGACATTGTACTACCTCTAATACTAAATCACTATGATTGTGAGAATAAGCAAGTGTGTTAATTGCAAGGGGAGAGGCTGTGGGGTAAATGCGTGCTAACCTGTCTGGGGTGTAGTAGCAACGATAGTAAATTTTATAGGCAATTTCCTTAGTTCTAGTGCATATAGTGGCATATACATGAAAGGAGCCGTACTTAAATATTTTAAAGTAGTATCAATTAGAACAAGATGTAGTAAAATACAGGACTGATTGTAATTTCAAGCAAGGCATACAGAAGAAAGAAGAGAGGAGAAGAGGGACACGATAGACAATACTTGAACAAGCATAATATACAGTATACAGTGAACCCCAATTTATTTTTTTATAACCTAATTGTAATAAATATTGTTTGAAATTTGTTGACGCTTTAAAGCTACTTGTTAGGCCATAGATGCATTGAATCACTGAAAGCTAAGTACTGTATATACTCGAGTATAAGCCTAGTTTTTCAGTACATTTTTTTGTGCTGAAAGTGACCCCCTCGGCTTATACTCGAGTCATTGTCCTGTATNGATGGGGAAATTCTGGGGTGAGTATGAACACAAAGTGATAAAGTCATAATGATTGTTTTGAATAAGTTTTAGTAAATATTAGATTATCTTACATTAGATTGTATTAGGCATAGTTGACTCTGAGGAGTCTGCTGAAATTCAGGCATTGATCCCAGGATCCAGGGGAACTGACAACTCAGATCCNCTGGATCCCAGATCTGGGTTTTAGGTAGTGATTTAGTGCAAAACACTTAGGATGGACGGGGCTTGATTACGTATTTGACATAAATCCCTGTTCCACCATTAGTAACAGTGGTCAAAGTGGAAATTTTCAAGTGATGGTATGGAGATTTAGAAGTGGCCATAGGGATACACAGAATATCAGCGAAGTCAATGGAGATTTGTTAGGAGATCTGCTATGGAATGTGGATGTGATTGGCAGGAACTCTAGCCAGGGGTTTTTATAAAACACATCCTCAATCTCATCTCCAAGCAAGAATTCAGCAACTATGGTATTAGTTGATTGTATGTGTGTATACAACGCCAGCATAGGCAAAATACAATACAGACGTATTTAGGATGTGTTATCCCATTGCTTTTTCAAGGCAAACAGACACTTAGCAAGTAATTCTAAGTTAATTTATACCATCATTTTAATGATAAACAATATGATGGAGGCCCGCTGTAATATACAACATGGTGGTGGGACATAGACAAATAAATATGCTTTTAGTCCTATCTTGTTGCTGTTGAAGCTGGAACTAGCACTGCCTCTGAGCAAGGTGACAAATATTTGGATGTCTTCATTTCAGGCTTCATTAATTCATTCCATATTACATAATAATAGTGAGTTCAGTTGTTTTATTGTTAGTCTTGTTTTATAGAGTGTTATNTAGAATTTGACCCCAGGCACGGACATAGGTGTACACTTATGTTCGACTTTTGGTAACTCTCCAGAATATAATTGCTTTACAGTTGGTCTAATAAAGAAGGATGACTAATTATAAGACTAGCCTTCAGCCATTTCATCAACAGCTAGGTAATTCCTGTTAACGTTTCCTTTTATCCTCTGTAGCATTTCTCAGTCATATTTATGCCTTAATTAACCACATGTATGGTTATTGATATCTTGTTTCATTTAGATACAGTTTCCAGTATACGTGTGCCTGGAAGGTAAACACAGTGTTGCTTTTGAAAATATGGACAGAGATAAAGATCCACCAACCTGAGACAAAGAAATAGTGATGTACACTTCTGAAATCACACTGCCATTGCTTATACATTAGAACACCGCCAGTTATACTGACATCATTGTTTTAAAATGAGCAGATTAAGTGACTAAATGGCATTGCACTGTCAGGTTACTTTTATTTTAGTTTATAACCTTCAACTTTTCTCAGTTGAAAAGCAAAATAAAACTTATTTCAGATGTCCCTTTAGTGACACCTAGAGTACAGATTATAAAAACTTCCAGAGACCAGAAAAGAAGCCAGAGCCAGAGACGGGAAAATACTTATACACTGTGCGTTAGTATTCCCCAGTGAAGTAGACCTTTGTAACCAAAGCTATATATTATAGAGTGCAGTCACTTCTGGGGATAAATGCAGGAAATATATCAGTATCACTTGTTCAAGATGTTCTTTTTATTTTGCAAATAACTCATATATGAACTGTATATCTGCTGTCATTTATAAATGATATCAGTGTTTTGCAACAATAGATAGCGAAACACATTTTTATTTCTGATTGCCTAATCATGAATGGTACTGGGTTGTTTAATCCTGCCAGCGATGAAAATACTGCACACGACATGCTTATAATACAAACGTATAGCTTCCACTTCTGGACGTTCCTTCTCACTGGCCCCTGTTTCTCTGCACAGTTGGGCTTCTCTGTGAAATTAGGTGGAANCACTATTCCTGGCTAGGCCTATGAGAGTTTACGTCTGCCTCTGTCAAGATAGACTGCTAATGTGATTACAGCTCAGTTCTAACTATTACAGATGAGACCTCAGCAGTTCATGGATGGATTATTACAGCAGTCATCACAGGTGACTTAATGCTAAACACTGACAGTTCAGTCTATTCAGGTTATTANCATTTAACAGCTTCCTACATGATTTCACCACTAAATGGATAGGTTAGAAATAAACAAATTCGTTCATATTAAGCATAGCTGACTACAAAGAATAGGCAAGGCTTGAGGACATGTGTCACTAAGCCCTACCCCATCCTTATTAACACTATGGATCACAGCATTGATAACCAAAGGGTGGGACTTCTGCCAATAATTTACCAGTAGTCCNTTTTTATAAGAAATAATCCTTTTTTCTCCCCATAAACCTTCCCTGTTTTCCTCATAATACCTGAAAGGAGTATACATTTATAGAGGTCGCTAGAATACTAATCAGTGTGTAATGAAATAAAAAATATGTTAATACTGAAAAAAACGATGGTTTTCCTAGTTCAACATTGCTTTATTCCGAGGATGTGCAATGTCTAAAATCATCTCATGATGGGACCTTTCAGGCCTACATTCCCTAAGAAGAAATTCTGAAAAAGAATGGGAGAGCAATGATCCACAGGTGCAGGAAAGACAGTGAGTAGCACTGATGTCTCACAGCACTAAGGTTGTAANTTTGATTCCTGGACAGGACATTATCTGGAGTTTGTTCTCCCCTTGTCTGACAAGGTTTCCTCCGGGTACTCTGGTTTCCTCTCACATCCCAAGAAAA
>JABWIB010013688.1:9271-20419 GCA_016617825.1 Platyplectrum ornatum
AATGGAACCAATTGGCCCACAGCAATAGACTCCAAGGTTGCAGAATTTTAGTGTCTCCCTGCTAGGAGAAACCAAGTATCGACAGCGTGAGTGGAGGTGACATAGGGTGTGATTTATGCAAATGTCATGCATTTGCCAGGGCCAGATTAACAATGGGGCTACAGCCCCAGACTCCGTTTTCAAAAGACCCATAGTNTTGCAGTTAATGATATCAGTGTGATGAAGGAGGNAGAGAGNGATGAAGAAGCACACAAGGTGATTAAGTGGCCCACATGTAATTGGCCACCATATACAACAGTGGTCACACCCACATATCGCTGGCCACTCCAATGGGCCTTTCATCATTTGNTATGAATGGGCNGGTGNGATGTCATCAAGCTCTGCCCATTCATAGTACTAATCGGGGCCAAGGCAATGATTCACTGCCTCAGTCTGGGTCTCTGGAGATTTGCCNTCTNTCCCGGGATACCGGAATAAGTGCCCAAAATCCCGGAAATTCCAGGAGAGTCATCAACCTTGTTAGGATATTATATATTGTGTCTATTTAAGCAATAGGGCTGAACTCCCCTCTGCGGTCATAAAAGACAGGCGCTAGCATCTAAACCTCTGCGTTAACTCTATCGAGAGGATGAGTGGTCCGAGTAACCGGCACAAATTTTGCCTCTCCCCACCCCAGTCTTTTCATTTAAATATTTCTCGCCCACCTAGCGTAATGTTTATGAATATCAATTTACAGCCACTTCCACGNGTGTGTGGCCGGACCTAAGTCCGTATCCAGCCCTACAGTATGTCCGGGATCATGGCCTTCATATGTTCCCTGCGTGAAACTCCCCATTGGTGTCAAATATTTACATCTGCACTATTGTAAAATCTGTGTGAGGNGGTATTGTACCTTCCTTTCACACACATGGCACTTCCGAAACCCCCAAGCTGTCACTAGCAAAACCAGCCTACAGTTTGATTAAGGAGGATGGTGTGTAACGATTATCCAAGCCCTAAATGTGCGATTATAATGTCTCCAGCCACCTTGCGAACACAATTCATATTATATATTTTATTCTATTCATTTCAGTTGTAATTCACTATTATACTGAACAATGGATCAGAAGTGCATCTGCTATGGTGTCACGTCGTGTATTTGATGCCAAGATTCTAATTTAGGTGCCACGCTGGAATGGACTGAATGCAAAGTATTAGTCTTTAGGAATCTTAAATCTCATCATGGTGATTGGAACAGATGGTTCCTGTGATCATTTATAACACATCATCCCTCTTTCCAAATATTTAGCAGTGAGAGTCAAGCAATATGCACGTTATGGAGATAAGTACATAGTTATTGTGTGTATTACTATTATTATAGACATTATTATTATTATTATTATTATTATTATTATTAATAATATATGCCTGCTATACTCAGCAGAGAACAAGAGCATGAATGAGCAATGAATGAGCAAATTCTGTTCATTGGCTCCATTGCATTTGATTGGCTGGATTCATATAAAGCATATGATTGTATTTTGTCAAGGTCATAGCTGAGTATAATTAAGGTTGAAGCCTGTCAGTAATGGATGTAGGACCTGATTCAGACATCCACTAAAGGGGAGTTTCCAATACAAAATGCCGGCCATTTGCAAACCAGCGAGAAGGGACTTGTGGAATACCTAGTGTACAGCACTGTGTACCATCTACACCACAAAGAAAGCCTGGATTCAGCAGGTTTATTTTGTAAAGGTTTTAATGTTTTTGTCTCACAAAGTGATCCCTGGACCCAGTCCAGACCTCACTCCAGACGCTCTGTGTCTACAGAGGTGCGCACCTATGAGCGAATTCCATGTGGACTTTGCTGTCTTAGTCCTGCCATAAGTCTCCTCATATGTAAGTTTCCCCTTCCGTTACATATAAAGGGTTGCCCCCTTCCAACCAACCTTTGGTAATTTTGGTGAATAGTGCCAGATAAATACACATTGAGTATCAGACATAAGTCTAATATCATTAATACCGAATAATTGCACGGTCGTAATTGACTCATTCTGTAGGTTGGGGATAATTTCCAGCCTCTATTCCTTATATTCATAATTACACCATGCAACTTCTCTCCTCCATTAAGCCATGTATACTCAATATCTATTCCTGCTGTATAGGCTTTTAGGTAAACTTCACATTTCCACATCTCTCTCTTATTCCCATAGTTTTACAGTTATTTTGCAGGTATTCCCCACTTAATGACCAAGTTACGTTCCTACAACTAGGACCTTAAGCAAATTGGCAAACGTGAGTACAGTACTGTACTATGCACCTACATGTATACTTTGCATAACACAAAATAAACATGTGTACACTAAAGCTGTACAAACAGCTAGAATTATAACAGAAAGGGCCCAGCGAGATCACTGCAAGGAGAGGACCTCTAGGTGGATGAGTGGAGGTCCTAGGCATAGGAACTATCCTGTTATGCTGGTAGTACTGGTGTGGCTACGTCCCGACGCAAGGGTAGAGGTCNTTAGCGCACTCATGCATGGTAGGCAGGATATCGGTCGTAATAGCTGGTCCTAAGTCGAGGGGGGTGTTGAGCGGGTAGGTCGTTGAGGAGTACCTGTATTTATACACCTACAGGTACTCCTGTACCGAAAACGAACACATCTAACCCCATACAAGTAATGTTTAAATGCGAGCTCTGGATCGATATGCAGTTAGAAGGTTGAGTATGGCAAACCACAACACAATTCATTCTGCGGATACTTTCCCATGTGCAGGGTTGTCCATTGTCAGGCGTAATGGAAATGGTAGTTATGCTTCGTGACCATCCCCTGTGGGCGAATGTGTGAGGGTGGTCTCCTCTCGACAAAAAAACAGCGATGTAGATAACCTCAAATTTGCAGGAACCTATTTATCGGCCCGTCAGTTCATCATTGAGCAGCCACCATTTTCTGGAACCCTTGAGCTTGTACGTTCAAGAGATTTACCTTCTCTGCAATTTAGTTGCTGAATTCATGAAAGATTTCGCTCAGATCGTGTAAATTGCTTTGCGTTGAAAAGACGGCTAATTGCCAGGGGTGGGCCGCAATGTTCCGTGGTTGGGGAGCTTGAGTATATCTGGGGGTAGGAAAGGTTGTGTCACTGCCCATGAACCCATCTGTCGACCAGGGAGATTTGTGACAGCGGGCTCTCCAGATCTTTATTTCAGGCTGAACCATTGACCTCATAATCCGTTCGCATGTGTAAGGTCTGTGGGGTTGTAAAATGTCCATTACAAATGGCTGAGCAGATCTGGTGAATGGCTATGACCTTCCTGAGAAGAATGGACCTAGCAACCAGTAATTTGGAGGTGACCAGGGGGCAGCTATCATTAAGCCTTTTAGACTAATTTCCCTTGCATGGGTTCTCCATGGTTTGTGTGGGCCACTGGTAGGTCTGTGAGAGATGATGTACTAATTGTGCCATTAGAACCATCACATGCTAATCTCATGACCGAAGAGGCCAGGTCACCACGACAGCTATGGAGACAATTGTTAGCGTCTGGTAATGGTGCAATGTATTTTTCTTGTGGTAATGACTCATAAACCTAGCTCTTGCCTCCTATGATTACGCACAATAAGCCAGGGACCAATTTATTCTCATGCAAAAAGCCATTCACACTGAATCCAGACCTCCATGAGCGGAAGAGCAATGATACTTCTGTGGCGTTCCCTCCTAGTCTTCAGTATAGGCATTGAAAGCAATTTAAGGTAGTTGTTGAAGGGAAGGGGAGTGGAAGGGGTTACCATGCAAATGCCCACTCGTAATTAAAGCTGGTCGATTGGAACAATTTATTGTTTAGTGTATGGCCAGCTTTATTCAACAGTGAGTAAAACCATGTTGAATTGCAGGGGGAGGTAAAATGAATGTCAGTGTTTGCATGCAGGGAGAATACTTTATTGTTGCATGTTGCACACAGATACTGACCAGCGTTACTGTTACACTGTTATTACACTTGTGCTGGAAACATCATCTCTCAATTCTAATACTGATTGCAACCAATACATTTAACTCTCCTGCAATTCAAAATGGTTTTACCCACTCATGAGTAAAGCTGGCCATACACTATACTACTGTCTGGGGATTGTATTGGAAGGCTCATTGAAATGTCCTGTGACTATCACTATCAGATGTCTACCCCAGGTAACAAAGCGTCTCTGGAACGTAGTGTAGAATGTTTGCATGTGTGTTATAANTTGTTGATATACACAATAAGTGGCAATTAGTCATTCATGTTGAATGTGTGTCTGGAATTCTCAGCCACATTTCCTGTTGTATTTACCTGAAGCTGAGCAAATATTGCTTAAAGCATAACGCGTGATTGTCCATTTTCCAGCAGGACTGAGGATATGATGCAAGACGTAAATGGCATTTTAGATCGGGGGGGGGCATTGTATCAGGGTAATGACTGTCAGTCAGTCTTCATTCTGCGTGATGTCTATCTGTTCATTTGTTCTTTGCATGTGTTAGTAAAAAGCCCAACATTTGCCATCTGCTTCCTGTCGGGCCGACCTGGCCATCCTGTGGCTCTCCGGGTCTTCTGAAACCAGTCCCAGAATGCTTTGTCTGTGGTCAGCTATACCNAAGCAGTTATAGCATGCTGGGACTTGTGGTTTCACATCATCTGGAGAAGCACAGGAAGGACATTTATTTACTACTCAGAATTCATTCAAAATCATTTTATACTGCTCCGCTTGGGGGCTGATCTAAATGTGGACACAAAGGTGAATGCAATCTGCACTTGCAGCATCGGATGCAATGAATGAGTGGCCTGTATGTGTAACTGCAGCTCTGTATACCAATGCAAGTGACGGCAACTTGCCTACATTAAGCCAAACGCAACGCCGCTATGTGGCCAGATGCGCTCCCTTTTCCTCAGCCATACACATGTGTAAAGTGCTGTGCTGTAATGTATAGTGGGAATGGAGGTTATGCTGGAGACTCCCGGATATCGGGCTATTATCCTGGTATCCCGGGAGAGTCTGCAAATCTCCCAGGTTCAAGGCTGAGGCAGTGATTTTGTGTAGGTCAATGCCTCAGCCCCAATCAGTACTATGAATGGGCTGTATGTTTTACCATCCAGGGGGTGGGGCCTTGGGCGTGATATGCATAAATCACAACCTCCACCACGCCCCCCATTTTGCAGACTCCTGGTTTCTCCTGAGGGAAGGAACTAAAGGTTGGCAACCCTGCTTTTAATAAGGAGGGGGAGTGGTTCTGTGTATTGAATGGGTCAGATTTGAGGGGAGGTTATATCAAAGTTGTTTATGTTAAGTATCTAGAATATTAAATAAATCATATAACCTATTTTTACAAACAGTAATGTATTAATTACGATTTCACTATTAACCTCTACCACCTCCTGTAGGAAGCTATTGCACTTATCAACTGTCCTTTCCATGGTTGTTTAAAACCTGCTACCCTCCAGTATCAGTTCCATCATTTAATGTTTTGCTTCTTGTCAATATTGCCAGTCTCCTGTAACTGGTTATTACCTTTCTGTCATGCTATATCAAGCTATATGATATACAACATATGAGTATNTTGTGTGAGTAACACTTTTTGTCTTTCTCTGGATGCTGGGTAGTGGGGGAGAATATTGCTAATGNCCCCACTACTAGGGAGCATCATCGACAATTGTGCTGCATCCATACATTGGGTTTCTTATTAGTGTCAATGCCTGGCGGTGGAGTCTGTGTCTATTATTGCGACTATGGCCTGTAAGCNGCTGGGAGAGACATCAATGGTAGGATACTAGGATTGTCTGTGGCAGAAGATAGAAGGATTACAGTTAAGAGAAAGAAAAGAGCATTATTTTGCATGAGATTCCCCATAATAAAGCTCTTTATTTTTCCTTTATTGTGCTCAAATTATCCCCCATAGTATGGTTCTAAAGACTCACCCTCCCATAATAGGACATAAAAGGGCTATATATCCCCCTCCTCCAATAAAGCTCTTCATCATACTATGCCCTATTATGGGGACTCATTTGAGCACAATTAAGGAGCAATAAAGAGCTTTATTCCTACATATCGCCTACCTGCAAATAAGTTTTTAAGCGTAATAGCTCGTAGCCCTCACTTCCTCCATACGAACAGTTGTGTCTTATGTTATCTAGTCCCTGACAGAAGCTTCTGGAGGTTAATTGTCTGCATTCATCAGGAACAGTTTCCTGCATAGATACCAAACATTCTGCAAGTCTAGAAGCCAGTGATTCACCAGACATATTTATATTCCCGATATGTCCCCATATCGCCTGACTCTTCCCAACCACATTTAAGTACTGTCTGACCGTGATGAACCATACATCGACGCACATCATTACAGAACACTATGTGGTATTAGTTGTTATGACTGTACGGAGTAACCTGAGTTCAGTCAACTATTAGACCCTATCAAGGAATCTTATCTGAGACATTTGAGGGATCTTTGTTTGGTTGTCCCATGGCATCATTCATTCCCATCATTCAAGAGATGAGCGTAGAGCCTCTCTGCACTAATCTGACGTTGCTTTGTCTGCATTCTCATTGTATATCTTGGTGGTTGAGATGCTAAACTCAGTTGTCATATGTTAGTTATTTCAATACGTATTGTTATTTTTACAGTGTAATTCCTCCAGTCAATCACCCGATCCCCTTGAACCGTGTGTTTTTAATGGCTTAAACTTTTTTCTTAGCCTCTGGAAATTCCCAAACTTCCAGGGACACGTGCACATTGCNTTTATGTAGAATAAGTCGGCATAGGTAACGCCATGCTCAGGAAGGATTCCTTTCTCACCGGGGGGCCAGTAACGTTACTGTCATGGGGTAACAATTTCTCTTCTAGTAGTAAGTAAAAAGACGGGAACTGGTACAAAAAATAGGCCATAGAAAAGCACACAAAAGCCAGTATTACACACTGATTTATAAAGAAATATCTTAACACGAGTGCTTTTATTTTATTTAATTTTTTCCCTTTGTTTTTATTCGTTTTTATTTGCATTGATACTCTTGTACGGTTTTGTGCCATTTGTGTAATATCATACTAAAATGTGGTNTTTTAAAAGGAAACTAAGATACTAAAACCCAGCTGGGAGCCTGCAAATTTTTTCTTTTAGAAAAACTATTTCTACTGATGTAAAATACACAACGTATTGTGTTATTGTTGTTGGGTTTTTGTTCTTGTTTTAATCATTGGAGCTTGTAAATTTCAATTACTCTTAATTGANATGTTATAGAATGATACAGCCAGCAATGGTGCAACACACTTACAGAGGTACAGATATTTTACATTTACACTGCTTGTGATTTTAAAACAAAAAGAGTTGCTCATTTATCCATTTATGCTCATATAGCTGGTTAAACTTTTTGGACAATTGATACAGCCAATAAGGGTGAGATTGCCATAAGATACCCCTACAGGTATAAGACACACCTCCACTGGCTAAACGTGACTCGTCGAGTATCAAGTAATCAAGTACCTATTGCCTATTTTTGGCACCTTCCAAAAAATGGCGGTAATCAGATTATGTGTCAGGATATGGGAATGGGCATGATTTGCACAGTAATAGCTATAGGCAGTCTCCAGTCAGTATNATTTGTTGCAGACCCTCCAATGTGACCCATTCCACCCGGTACAAAATACTCCGCTCCTGAGCTTCACTCACCTGGTATTAATGAACTGATTGATGATTGACTGATTGATTGTCTTTTACACAGGTGGTTACCATAGTAAATGATTGTCTTATAGACAGGTGGTTACCATAGTAACTGATTGTCTTTTACACAGGTGGTTACCATAGTAAATGATTGTCTTATAGACAGGTGGTTACCATAGTAACTGATTGTCTTTTACACAGGTGGTTACCATAGTAAATGATTGTCTTATAGACAGGTGGTTACCATAGTAACTGATTGTCTTTTACACAGGTGGTTACCATAGTAAATGATTGTCTTATAGACAGGTGGTTACCATAGTAACTGATTGTTGGAAGCTCAGGACCAGATTTTTTTGTACCAGGTGGAATGGGTCATATTGGGGGTCTGTTGTTTTGTGCTCCAGTGCCAGGTATACATGGCACCCATTCATTGCTTGCAAATGTAGACCCATGAAACCACAAACTGAACCCTGGGAAAGTCCAGTCATATTATGAGAAGGATCACCCATCCTGCTGCCTTTTAACCGCTGTCCCAGCCTCCACTGTAAGTGGCTTTTAAGAACATGCAATTTAGGCCACTGCAGATATCTGGTGCTGTCATAACACGGTCTGTATAGCCATTACACTGTAAATATCCATTGTTTCTTCAGTGCCAGACAGAGCACTTAGTACTACTGAGAACAAAATGGCTTCCCCTCCCCCTTTCCCTTTTTAGAGAAACCTACAAATGCCACCAAGACAGGACCATAATCTTAATCCGCAGAGCAAAGACACAAAATGGACTGGAAACATAAATTGTCCATTTAAGAAAAAGCCATTTCCACAATGGTTTTGAAGATTCTGTTGTCATAATGGCTCTTAATGCTCAAATAACAATTTATGACGGGCTCACAGGATTAGGGCGTCTTGAAAGTGTATCCAGAGCTACGGGGGAGGCGGCCATTTTGTGACATGTCTGAAGCAGGAAGTGCTTCATGTCTAATTGATGTCACTGGTTCCCGTTGTGGCTCTAATTGTATGAATATTGGTTCATCATACCAAATATATTCTATGGTCCATAACACCATGTTTAGGAAAGACTATCATGACTTATTATGACCAGGGCCGGACTGAAAACTAAATGGACCTGGGTCTGAACATTTTCGAGGGCCCTTTGCAGTGGGTATGACCAGTGCTGTGTGAGTTGGTAAATTATGTCAGTCTATTCATTATACTTCATTGTCCCTCTTTCCAACTGTCCCTCCTTCATCGGGACAGTCTTGCTTTTGGAGCTGTCCCTCCTACCTTCCAGTTTGTCCTGCTAAAGGGACAAACATGACCATCGAATTATTGTTTATATTAGCCGGGACACGCAGCATTGAAAGGGGCGGGGCCGGAGTTGGGCGGGACCAGGGCGGAGTTGGGATGATCCAGGGGCGGGGCTTAAGTGTCCTGAACGGGGGCGGGGCTTAAGTGTCCAGACCTCTGTCCCCCTTATGTTGGAAGGTATGCAACTGTAGCCCCCTTTATCACAGTTAGTGCATGGTGCTGTTGTGCTACTGTGCAGGAGGGTGGATCTGTCACATTCATCCTCATGCATTTTAAAGGAAGGCCTGAAGATTGCCTGTATTTATGGGCCTTTTTTCAGAGGGAGGCCTGGGGCTATAGTCGCATTCGCCCCATTTTTAATCTGGCCCTGATTATGACTTATCATGAGTTCCGCAGGCAGAGGCTATTAAACAAAATGAGTTGCCAGACAATAGACCAAACTATTGTCTGGTGTACAAACACTTTGGCTATTTGGACGTAAGCGAGTTAGAGTTTACTGGAAAGTGGAGCGACATGACATGTATGGTACAAGGTTGCAATTTCTAAACAGTAAATAAACTGTCTTAATTGAAGATGAATCTGTAATGACTGTATATAGGCCTGTTGCAGAGTTAGGAGTGATGAAANGAGTGAATAACATTGCTTATTGAGGATTCCTGTTGCAATACAGGTTGGGGGAGCAGATACAACACTATTGCATGCAAGGAGTACACTGGCTGCTTTCTATGCATACGCACAAATAAATATAAGACAACGCACAACTCTGTCCACACATTTTAAATGTGACAGCTATCCCCCCCCCCCATGTACAGGGGGAGTATACAGGGGTATATATTCATCCACTGTTAGCCGAGACACAGTTTATTAAGGCTTTTAGGTTATTCTAGGTCAGGACTCATATGTATGCTTTATATTTGGTAAATACATTTCATGGAGTCTATTACCATTGAAATAGTGTTGTTAAAGGGATAATGCACCCCCATGTATTATATTTATTTGTNTTGTATCTACTTATTTATTAAGTCAGCAATGTGTTTTTAATTTGTATTCTTTTAAGCCTCATATGTATCTTTTTTGGAATTCCCAATTCTCCATGGAATCTGCTTTACTTCTTTATAAATGTATTTATAGATAATCACATTAACTGTCTTTAAAAAATGTCTGTATGGCTCATAAATCTCTTGTATTCCATATAACAATCTATTACTAGTACCTTTGTGTTGTTTGTTTAAAACACATGTTTTGTTTTGTAAAAAGAAAACTCCAGGTATAATACGGAACAATGGCTGGATGGCTTGTGCTGGAATTATGTTTATTTTAATTATCCTGCAAATGCACTTCACTATTCACTGTGGTCACTTCACTATTACTATTATTTTCATCATGATTGATGATTGATTGATTATCAACCATATTAATCNTAGAGCAACATTTGCTACATCCATACATCCCAGCATCAGCACTGATATCCGCTCCCCTTGTACGTACTTACTTTCAAGTTTATAATTCCTATGAATGTTACAATGCAAATTTAAGAAAGTGCTAGTAAAAAAAATGTAAAAATGTGTATAAAAATATGAAGAAACACATTTTTCCCTTAACATATGTAGAAATTGTTTTATACATGCAAAATACTTCTGAATCATTGCAATCATATCCTGACATGTGTCAGGATATGTGACCTGTGGATGGTGCAAATGTTCTCATATAAACAGACCTTTTTGATATCACCATTAGACTCTTTCTTGAAACGGTCCCTTTACCCCTTCCCTCCCTCAACAAGCACCGCAGATCGCAAGCCTCTGCAGCTCTGGTTGCGCTCACATCTGATAGGCCCATGCCTGTGCGCTTTTCATTTTTGAGCATGCTCAGTAATAGTTTACATGGAGAGCCTTTACATCAGCTGGCGTATGCTCACCTCTGGATCAGGGANCGATATGTTCTTAGTGGGTTTATTGGATTAAAAATTATCCAATTTAAGGGAGACTGAAAATTAAATCTAGACCCTCTATTATTACTATTATAATTATTATTATTATTATTATTATTAATAATTGATTATTATTAATTATTACATGATGAAGCAAACAAGCAATCATTTCTGTTATATTGACCCATTTTTGTCTCCACCTCCCTAGAAAAAAGTCTAGCAAATCAGTAGAGCCCTCGGTAACATAGGATATATT
>JABWIB010013693.1:3042-17805 GCA_016617825.1 Platyplectrum ornatum
GGGGCAAAGTGAGGGACAGAGGATCCGGGGGAGCCGCATGATACTGCCGAAAGAGACGCATGCGGCTCCGGAGCCGCAGGTTGCCGACCCCCGGCCTAGATTGTGTTCACTTCTTATTAATTACCGTAGTAGTTTAACTTGGCAACCTTACTCCTCTCAAACATTGTATTCTGAATAATCATGGGCAGTTCAAGCACAAATAGTTCAAATGAGGTAGGTCTGTTTGTTCAACTTGAGGCTCATTTGCATTCAGAGAGTAAAATTTAAGCAACTTTGCAGAGCTCAAACAAAATATTTGTTCTGATTTGGCATGTAAAACATATATTAAAGTGACAACTTGGGGTATCAGTTTTAAGTCATATAACTAATCCAAAGAGCTAACAAGTATTAGTGCATTAATGTGACTAGAACAGATCTATGGAGCGGAGAATACAGATTCTTCAGGAACATGCAGTTCTGAATTGCACACAGGAAGAGGGACATGCGATATGCCCCTCATCCCTGTGCACACATTGGTACTGCAGAGGCTCCGGCTTCTGTAGATAGAGCCTTAGCAAATTTTTTCATGCAGCGATTTCTGCACACATAAAAATTGCAACTGGATAGAAAAATAAATAAAAACATAAAAAACAAAACAAACACAATAATAAAAGTTTTTATTATTTTATCCATATTTTTGAAAACCTTAATGAAGCCGGTAATTGTCCCCTGCAACTTAAGTTACACACCAATTAGCAGGGCTAATCCATTCTAAAACCTTATATTTAAATGCGAGTGTGCGAGGAACGCCCCTTTTCTCGTTTAAATATGCCAGATGTGTAAGGACTTGGATCCGGGCATTTCACTGCGCATTCTCATGGGAACCAGCTCTGAATCCGGTCAATAGTTCGTAACATGGTGAACAGGGCAGATCACAGATGAAAACCTCAACAAGATGAACGCCAATATATGAAATCCATGGATTCTGAAAATGGATCCTTATTAGTAAGAACACAGAATGTAACAAGAATGCAGGGAATTCCAAGTAATCTGNATGCTACAGGAAATGGTTGGAATACAAGGATCAGGTGCTTGTGCATTCCCTTGCTGCCATGGCATCTGTCCCTGTACTGAATAAAGTAGTGGTGGCATCTGATGTCCATCCAGATTTAATGGGACTGCTTACAATCTAAGTTCATGTATCTCTGCATAGTGAAACCCATGCAGAAAGACATTTGCTCAGAATTAATTTGTATCACAATCAAACGTTTGTATCCAGCACCATGTTTTGACTAACTTCCAGTACATGGCTCAGGAGTTGTTGGCTCAAATGTCCTTATAGTGAGTCGACCGGTGAGTAGCACGGGACATATGACAAATATGAGGAAGCTGTTTGAAATTCTATGTATGTGTCTCAAAAAGCAAAAAATAGGCAGATCATAACATAGGCAGAATATACACACACACACAAGCAAAATACTTTTTGGTTGGAGACCACTAGATGGCACTCACTGATCATGAGTACTATAGCTGACAATTTGCGGTCTCAGCAGCATAAAGTTCAACTTTGTGGGTAACTACATATTTAAGGTCATAACAAGTTATTAGTGACTCAACAAAAATGCAATATGCTGCTGTCTTCTTTCAGTACATTCTTATAAACCACTTTAATACAAAACATTGGTTGCGAGCTTCCCTTATATTTATTTCATAGCTTACTTTTCAAAGTCACATTTAGTACTTTGAAATAAGTTTCTTTTGAATCATAAAATGTTTTAACACTTTCTGATGCATTAGATGTTTCTAATTACAAAAATGCATTAGCTTTAAAAGTATGACAATGACAAGACAATCTCTATTCAGAGTATTTTCCTTTTGTTGAAAGCAACTCTAAACAACATAATTAATGATACAGTTGCCGGTTGAGTTAATTTATGTAGACTTACTGCCAAATGCACTTAATTATATGTAATCAGTTCACTTTAGTTGCGTTAATTGCTGCGTTTCTACACTTAAGGTTTAAATTAGACAGGCAGTAGACCTGGCTGGTTGTTGACATAGGAATTAGGGGGAAAAATGACAGACAGCGATGCAGAATTTGATACATTCCTTTCAGATTGAATCTGAACCTGCGAATATGTCTTATGTTTAACACACCCCAAATTACATGTTCATACTCATACAGACACAAGCTACCAATATGATATATTTTGTCTTGTAATTAAGCTGCTATTATTTTTATTCTGTAAGGCACTCTGATGCCAACCTGAAATCATTTGGGCAATTTAACTTCATATTTACATACATGTATAGCTTACCAAGATAGAACATACAGGTTTACTGCAATATACGTATATAATAAAATCACATGGATGGCCTTAAAGCTTCATATTCAAACTTCTAGAGATATACATTTTTAATTACCATATATCTATAACAATATATGTACTGTAGTTATATTACTATCAGAAGTATCATATTAGGGGTATCAGCTCTATACCTCACACCTAAACAATCATATTAAAATGAGCAAATATTTGATATGCTTGTGAGTCAAAGTGATATATGAAGGTTGTACCAAGGTTGACCTACTCTTAAATGGCAATTGTATTCAGAAACCTACCTTGAGTTCTACACATGCATTGCTATGCAGGAGAATGTCATATGAAGAAGATTAGTGAGTACGGTCCGCAGCCCAGCCCATACTGTACAATTTAAGTGAGCAAACGCATGTCCCACATAGCCAACTTTGAGTTTGCAGAAAACCTATACAGATTCGCAGATTTGGGCATGCACAGTAAGAACACACAGATTGTTTCGGCATCATACATGTGGAAATTGTATAATATTGTACACTTTCAGCTTCCTTTCAAAATAATCGCTGTAGTTAAATTACCGTTGTGCAATTGATCTTCAATACGTCATATATATATATATAAAAAAAAGAATTTTTATTCATTCCATTCAAAAATATTTCATAAAATATCAGGGTGTTTCCTACCAGGTCTCAGATGTGTGTTAAAGTCCAATTAAGTAAGGGGTACCTTCCTCACTGGATTGAAATGTCCATGTCAGTGGTAGGCAGCCGACGCGTTTCTATTCGCAATGAATTTTCCTCAGGCCGCACANGGGTTACGTCATCCCTTCATTACTTTTATACATTTAGCGGGTGGTTAGAACAAAACATTATTATTTCAAACAATCTATACAGCATCATGTTTAAAACGGTCACAATATATATCTATATAATCAATAAATAGAGAAATTCAATAAACGGAAAAAACTCCCTTTCAAACGGACCGCCAACCTCATTCATTAGAGCAACACGAACCTCATTCATTAGGGCAAAGCGAAGTGTATTTAAAGGGGAATGCTAACAATTTNACATTCAGATGCAGATACTCATTATCACTACGATCTTATATACAACCCCAATTTGTAATGTTACCATTTTACAAGAACCATTTTAACTCGAAGTCCTTGTGGAGTCCTGCTGGTATCAAAGTGTTATATTTATATATGTATTCCATCTCACTTTTGGCTAGTCTTGATTCTAGTTCCTTATTCCGCCAATTTGGTTCTATCTTCGTTAAACCAATAAACTGTTTGATATGCGAAGTTGAGCATTGATGTTCCTGCTTGAAATGTGCTGCTAAAGAAGGTGTCTCCAAGTCTCCAATTCCTGGAGGTGTTCCCCCATACGAGTTTTGAGAGCTCGGGTGGTCCGTCCTATGTAGAACTTCTCACACGTGCATTGGATGGCATATATGACATTGCTTGTGTGGCATGTAATGAATGATTTAATCTCATGGTTTCTCCCATTTATGTTAACATTTTAAGTTCTTTGGGTACTGCCTTTGACTGCTTTGCACATCAAACAAGTGCCGCAACGATAAAATCCTGTGTTTTTTATTCTTGTGTTGGGTTTTTTTGTTTGTAATGCACTTTTCACTAACTTGTCCTTAATGGTATTGGCTCTCCGATAAATAAATTTAGGTTTATCTGGCAATATTTAAGTTAATATAGCAACTTTATGTAATAAATACCAATGTTTGTGCATAGCTTTTTCCAATAACTTATATCCTTGATGAAATTGAGTGAAAAATGCCGATTCTGTTTTTGAATCATTTGTTTTTGTTGTTGATGTTTATAGGGAAGTTCTTTCAATTGATGTTAAATTTCTTTCAGCCGATTTAATGAGTGATTTCCGGTACCTCTTACTGATGAATTGTTGCTTCATTTGAATGACTTGATTTTTCAAAATATTTTGATCTGAATAATTTCTTTTGAGTCTCTTGAATTGGCCTTCTGGAATATTGTTAATCCAATTTGGATGGTGGCTACTGTGGGCATTAATATAGCTGTTTGTGTCTGTTGGTTTCTTATATGTTTTCGTCTGTAGTACACCATTTTGAATATATATATAGTTAAGTCCAAAAAATGTATGGTAGTTTTGCTGATATCGAATGTCAGTTCAATGTTGACCTCATTACTATTCAATAATGTGCAAAATTCATCTAGGTCTTTCCGGTTACCTCTCCAAATGAAAATAATATCATCAATAAAACGATACCAGAGGACCAGGTTCGCCCCATGTCTAGAATTGTGTAACACATCTTTCTTCCCAATAAGACATGAATAGATTAGCATAACTTGGGGCAAACCTGGTCCCCATAGCTATGCCCACCTGCTGCTGGTAAAAATGACCATCAAAATAAAAATAATTATTGTGCAGAATTAATTTGATGCCTTCAATAAGGAGTGCAGATAGATCAGATTTGATTCCATTTTTTTGTAGNAAAAAATCCGTCGCTTCTATGCCATGATCATGTATTATAATTGTGTACAAAGATTTCACGTCAGCCATGATTAGCCAACATTCTTCATCCCACATAACTCCCTGCAATTTATTCAAAATGTCCATCGTATCCTTCAGGTAAGCTGGATTGGCCGTCACTAGAGGTTGTAAATGGTGATCAATGAACTGGCTCAAGTTTGCTGTNACTGAGTTCCAGCAATTATCGGTCTCCCCGGTGGATTCAGTGGGTCCTTATGGACTTTGGGAAGAATGTATATGACATGAGTGTCAGGTGAATCTGGAATAATATAATTCTTAATTNCCTCATTTATGGTTTCTTTATCCACATATACTTGTAAAAGATTTTGGATCCCCGCCTCATATTTATCCCTATCCATAATGACAATTGAACCTCCCTTATCTGCCCCTTTTATTACAATGTCATTATTCTTCTCGAGGTTTTTGAGGGCTTCTCTTTCCTTTCTGGTGATATTGGATCTCTTCTTTGTGTTCTTCTCAGAGATTTTTCTTATTTCTTCTTCCATTAATTCTCCAAATGTATTAATATAATTCCCTTGTAAATATGTTGGATTGAATTTAGATTTTTTATGGAATTTATTATTCGTTATGGTCACCATTTTTTCCTCCATATTATTAGCTCTTTTTTGCTTCAGTATCATCAGTTTTCATTAGATATAGATATATATTGTGACCGTTTTAAACATGTTGCTGTATAGATTGTTTGAAATAATAATGTTTTGTTCTAACCACCCGCTAAATGTATAAAATTAATAAAGGGATGACGTAACCCGTGTGCACCCTGAGGAAAATTCATTGCGAATAGAAACGCGTCGGCTGCAAGCACATGGGTCTCTGTATATAGTGATTTTAACTACCTGGATCAAACAGTGGTTGTTTGCCTACCACGGACACGGACATTTCAATCCAGTGAGGAAGGTACCCCTGACTTAATTGGACTTTAACACACATTTGAGACCTGGTAGGAAACACCCTGTTATTTTATGAAATATTTTTGAATGGAATGAATAAAAATTCTTTTTTTATATATATGACGTATTGAAGATCAAGTCGGTAATTTAACTACAGCGATTATTTTGAAAGGAAGCTGAAAGTGTACAATATTATATAACGGATTTGGTGGTGGATCAGCAACACTACTACAGCACTGGAGCAGCAGTAGTATCAGCGCTCAATAGAGTGATACAAAATTCTTTTTGTTTCTTTGTTACATGTGGAAATTGTATGTCTGTATCAGCTGGTGATTTCTGTGATTTACCTGATAACAGCAGCTGCTACAAAAACGTCTATGTATTTAAAGATCAGGGCCTAAATTTACTAAGCGGTGAGATGGTAGTGAGATTGAAAAGTGGGGATGTTGCCCATAGCAAAAATTCAGATTTAAGCTCTCAGTTTCATTTTATATTCTGGAGAATTTAAGCTCAAATCTGCTATGGGTAACAATTTCACTTTTCAGTCTCCCGGCAATATCACTGCTTAGTAAATTTAGGCCCAAATGTCCTGACTCAATGTCCACCAATGAGCATGATGAAAAATATAAACATCAGGCAAGATGGCAATGGCATGGCAAAGTAGGTGTAACTGTGAGTTCTTGGTTTATATCTTGTAGCAAGCTGATCCCACCGAGTGTAGGCAACTGTGGTGAGACACAAACCCATTAATCACACTCTCCCCTACACTCATGGTGCCCTNCACTCATGGTGCCCCCTGTAGTAGCTGGAGTGCTGGTATCCCNCTTGAACCCTTATTGATTTGCTCCAATGATAGCATTGATGAAAGTGCCTTCAGAATTGGCCTAAACCAATGATGGAGGGGAGGGCGAGGAGACCAACCTCGAACAGCTACCCAATTTCCATTCCCTCCCTCGCCCAATCAACTCACAGGTTGTGCNAATGAAACACGATTTATTTAGACTGGGGATCTGACTTAAACTTGCATACAAAACAATAAAGCAAAATACATTACAATTTAGGCATATTCAATTAAGCATAGCATACATAGACTCCGAACATAGTGCACGATACTTCACAGTAAACATAGCACTCACAAGCTCAATAAAACAACATAGCAACTCAGGAAAGTGTAGGTCTAGGTGGGGGTTGACAAAACATACGGTACTCATCACACATCCTACACACACATACAGGGCCAGACTGGCCATCTGGCACTTNTGGCAAATGCCAGATGGGCCACTGGAGTGATGGGCTGCTACAAAGTGCTGCTGGAAAGCTTAAGCCATACACCAATCAGTGTGCTGACAGCCATTCACTGACTGGCTGCCAACTAGAAAAAAAATAGGATATCTCTCAGCAGTCTGATTGGTGGATAGCTCTAGGTGGGCCTGTGTGCATTAAATGCCAGGGCTGATTTTTAGTCCCAGTCCGGCCATGCACACACACACATTTTATATATATATATATATATATATATATATATATATATATATATAAAACATAGTAATATAGTATTACTGTATGCTCACCATACAGTTTCTAACACCATGTCACATCATTTAAATGGGATTCAGTCATCTTCCTGTATGACGGCATTTTATTTCCAGCTGCCAGACAGTATGAAGTTGTCTCGTCCTTCTGGTGCAAAAATAAACTTGTCCATTTATCTACCAGCCAAAGTCAGATATTAGCTATTTTATCTTTAGTTTATATTTGGATGTTTGCTACCAACATATCTCCATGCAGCCTGTGCTACACAAAGCTGATAATTCTCTTTTGGATAAAATGTATGGTCAGCTCAGCTACAATAGATTTTTCTATATTTAGAAGTCTCTTGTATGAGTCGATCTGAGAAATGAAGAGAACATTTCTGTTCTACTTCTTATTGTGTATTATTTTCTGTAGTGGCACAATCTCCACCTGCAGAAATAAGGCTTATAGATGGCTGAAGATGGATAACTTTTTCTTTGGGCCACACAAAAGAAAACTACTCCCCATGCCTTGCAAAGCTCATTATTAAATAAAAAAAACGATAAATGCTTAGTATTCTTTTTATCTAAGACCTGCTTGTAGCATTACCGAGGATAGAATAAAACTCATCACAAGACCTAGAGAAAAANGTGACAAAATGAGTTAAATGTGTTGTGAAGCGGTTCCTGCATCAGTCTGAATGAGCAGCTTGCACCTTCTTGTTCACAATGAAAATATATCAGTTTCAGTGCATATGTATATCAGTGCAATTGTCATTGTTGCGTACTCACACTGATGTGTTGCATTTGTATGTCTCTCCCGACCCTTCAATGTAACCCTTTTGTTGTGTCCCTTTTTTTCTTTCTGTACCCCATAATTTTAAAAGAAAAAAATGTTATATGTGTCTGGCAAAATTGATCAATCATCTATAATGTCTATTAAGATCCAGACTTGTATCCGGCACCCCACTTTTTCAAGCGTGCCCCATGTGTGCACCAGATGTGCATTTAATAAAAACTTAAACAAGTAAACTTTATGTTATTTATTATTTTTAATAAATTATATTATATAAATAATGGTATAAAAACAGGATAGTAGGGGTATAAAGCTACTATACTCAGGCTACAAATAAACAGTAAGCCCTTTACCCTATATCCTCTCCAGAGGTGTGTTTTCCTGCAAAAACACACATCTCTGCATAGGACCTGACCTGTGTACGCATGACATTTGCGCATAGAACTCTGGATCAGCTCCCTGATGTAAAAAAAATGCCATTTGGACTACACTTTGTAAAATGACTGCATCTGTCATGTCTTTAAGTTGTCCTTATCTATCTACTTAAGATTCAATTTCAAAAGTGAATATTATAAAAAGTATTCAATAAATAATTCAGCTAAAAGCTCTATTCTTCTGTGGATTAGAGTCCCATGGATAATGAGGACCCAAATCATCATATTCAAATAACCTTTATTTTATTTTAAACTGTATCAGTATTGCAGCTAAAGAAAACAGTGCAAGGGTTTTCTTAAACTTCTTTGCACCCCCTACTGGCATTATTACAAGTAAAAATGCTATTTTTTATAAGGATTATGTTGGCTTATGAATGCCTTACAGAAAAAAATGCCTGGAATTAAATTTCTTTTGACCATGAAAACTAGACTTAGTAACTGGCAGGGTTTGTAAATTCTTTGGGAAGGTTAATAACACAACTTTTGGATTGAATCCCATATGGAGACTGAAAATTTGTTTTGGAAGAATAAACACTTAGATTCCCTTAATGTTCAGGCAACAGATACTTGTATATCCCGCTGATACAAACTGATGAGTGATTTGGGTTCAGGTGGGGCTTCTGTTAACTTAAGACGAATTACTCCCATCGTTACCATCGTCTCTGTCTATTTTGTTATTACACATCCCTCAAGGGTACTGTTATTACTTTCTTTAATTGTGATCTAATCAGCTCACAGACAAGTAACCTTAAATCAATCAATTGATGATTGTATAAGAGCTTAATGGGAATTCAGGCAAACCTAAAACATGAGTGAGTCTGTCCAGAACATATCTACTGGAAATGTTCCCAGANTTTGCAAATTGTTTTACTGATTGAAATGGGTGCAGAAACAAAATAATGCTGTTTATAGCTATATACTTGCACTATGCTCCATTTCATTCACTGTCATTTTGTTAACTGGTGTATTGACTAAGGATGTTCTCATGTGTAATATCAGAAAACCAATTATTAAGCTATATATTTTTGTAAGTGTGGGCTGGATAAATTCTTAAGTATTTTTAAATTCCATACAACTAATTATGCAAATCCACCCTTTGCAGAGTCTCTGTGGGAGGTAGTGTTAGTCTTGTAGGATTTTGTTTGTTTTTCTCAATTCAATTGATAACATTACCCCACTCTGTTCACTGGCAGAAAGTGGTGGTATAAGTGTCAGATGTTTGATGAGAAGGCAGCATATTTAAGAGATTACATTATGAAAGTTGCTTGATCCACATTCGCTTCCATCTTGCTCAAATGACTCCACAAACCAACACACAACCTTTTAAAGAAGAATGCAATACGGATTTGAACATCTGGTGAAACAAGACGTATTACTCCACATAACTTTTTATCACAAAATAATGTTTAACATAATTACATAGAGAAGTATTTTTCAGTCTCGATCCTCAAAGACCACTTACAGTGCCTGTCTTCCAGTGGAAACTAAAATGAGCATTGTGCATACACATGCACAATGGAGTGCATGCTGTAATATAAATGCACTGCTTCCCATCCATCTGTCTGCACATTCGACTGCTCTGTGCTATTGGAACAGGGAGTTCCACAATATTTTCAAGGATAGTGTGTAAGTCATAGGAGTAGGTAATTTTTTATGGGAAAATTACCATTTTGATTCATATATGTGCGTGTAATTTAATATTTAATAAATTATATGTATCAAATAATTATCTCATAATTAATACTTTTTTTTTCAGATGTCAGGATAGTTGTGGAATACTGCTACTATACTCTTTAATTGAAATAAAAAACATTTCAATAGGTTTTAAAATGTTTTAAATACAATCATCTACAAACCCATTTAAAATACATAGAAAAATGCAGAAATTGCTGCAGTAGAAATGGGGGAATAGTGTGCCCTTTTTCCCAGCATCCTATCCAGAGGTGTATGTACCTGCATAAATTCCTTGTGTGTGCCCCTAGGTCTACTTGCTGAAACACACATATGACCATTATTGACTGACATTTTAAAAGCTCTACTTGTAGTACTTTTTATTTAAGTCGGTTATCTGTGAGTATGGATTGTTTGTGGTCCCTAAGGACTGAGGCTGGAAAACACAGGCAAAGACCAACCAAGTGTTTCTATTAAGCTGCCAACATACTGGGGGGTTTATTATCGCAAATACACAGTTATCGTGGATTGGGATAAAAATTACACTAGCGTGTGAGCAAGATTGTTTGGTCAAAGGCGTTAAAANGACAGAAAAACACCCAATTATCAGATCAGATGGAAATTCTGATTGATAATTAGGCTCTATCCCCTATTTTTTAGATGCAGACACTGATAAAAATGTGGAAACTCCTATACTTATCAGAGCANGGGACATCCACAACGGAGGAAAGGTGATTATGAATGGGGAGAGAAGCCAAGTGTTTACAGCCATCCTGTCCAATCATCTAGGCGGGATGCCTGAAGAGATGAGGGGGTATATTTANTAAGNNGTTAGATTGCAGTGAGGTTGGAAAGTGGGGAAGTTGCCCATAGCAACCAATCAGATTCAAGCTCTCAGTTTCATTTTACACTTTGGAGAATGTGAACTAAGGGCAACATCCCCACTTTTCAATCTCCCAGCAATCTCACCGCTTAGTAAATATATATATAGTAAATAATTTTTAAATTAATTGTGTCAGCAAAAGAATCTAATTTTGATAACGTTTTCAATATAGTACTCTGTAATGAAACCCATATTAAAATAATCAGATAGAATNAAAGAAGTAGGACCGAGTATCTGTGCAGAGTGTTTTTCTGTGTCTCACAATGCTCCATTGGCAAGCCCAGGATAAAGAATAANGAACATTTAGATATTGACATCAGTAAGAATTTTGAGCGGAGAGCGGTGGTACCGTTAGCTAGAAGTTTTGAGAAAATTCAACTATATGGAGCAAGGATTAATTTTCCTTTTAGCTCCTCAAAGAGGTGGCTGTGCCATAACAAAGAGGTTGCCACACCATAATATCTCCAATAACTAGATGGAACCAGGCTCCACGCTTCTATATGTGTGATAAGAACATCCAGGTGATTTTACCATCTTAGATGTTTAGGTGAGTTTGACAAGGAATACCCCGTTCACACAGAGCTCTATTACCCGGGCAGTTCAGTCAATTGCCCGGGTTGACTGCACTGCCCGGGTAATAGAGCTCTGTGTGAATGGAGCTAAAAATACTACCCGGGTAGCGCTGCCCGGCTCTACTACCCGGGCCAAAAGCAGGGTTTTACCCTGCTTGCTCCCAGATAGTGTCCTTTGTGAACAGACCCTGCCCGGGTAATATTACCCAGGCAGGGTCAGGAGCAGGTAAAATCCTGCAAATGGACGATTAACTGTAATGGCCTCATTAACTGTATAAAAATAAATAAAATATTATTTTATTAATTAAAATGTCTATGTCTTTTTTTTATAAATACATACATTTTTATTTATTTTTTTAGTTATTTTTTTTAACACTCTTGAAACCGGCAGTGCCGCCTTTCATGCTCGCAACCATCGCTGCGAGCACACAGCACAGCACCCGGAGCCTCTGCGGTTTTTCAATGAGCGCAGGGATGCGGGCATATGGCATGCCCCTCTCCCTGCGCTCTATTCAGAGCTTTTGCACAGCGCTGAATATNGCGGACCTGGTGGCCACGGCGTGCGGCCACCAAAAATAATAAATCAGGTCCTACATTACTAGTGCCCTGAAACCACTACCAGCACGTGTTTTGCAGCAAGGAGATATCAAGTTTGGCCACAGCAGCATAAAAGAGAGGGATGGGATCTGGAAATGTTGTCTATTAATTCTGTATATGGCAGGTGCACTGGACCAGTGGGTGGACAGGTGCTAATAAGTAATGTTTTTATCTTATCTATGTCTATATCAAAGTCATCTTGGGCTAAACTTGGATCTAAACAATGTCACCACTAGTGACAGGTATAGGCACTGACAGGGGAACACAATTCAAACTGTAATTGACCGCTTAGTGCTGTTGGTTTTGACCCCATAGTGGTTTATTCACACTGCCAGCCTACAAAGAGCAAATCTATCAGCTGCAGTTGTTTATAGACAGAGCTCAGATAGACACAAATTGGCAGCAGCTGATCTGCATCGGCTCAGCAGAGAAGGGCCATAGCCNGATCTGAGTCACTGCACAACCAAATACTGGGCAGCCTGGGCAGTTCTGCATATTTGCCACCATCTGTATGCCCATGTGAAGTCTAGCTTGTACATGGACCAGATGGCTAAGGAGTACAAGTTCTCCCTCCATCCAAAGTTCTTCCAGTAGAAAGGTTTTGAGGTTGATAGACAGGACTGGTTTTCTAGTCAAATTAGGAACCACTGGGCAGTTGAAGACATTCTGTCAAAGAACCTGATCCAGAGATGAAGATGGAAACAGACTAGATGCAAACGATTCTGTTGTGGTCCTCTGTAAAAAAAAAAAAAAATGAAACTGAATTGAGTACAGCAGTAATTGTTTGCATCACACATACGAATGTGCAGCTAAGGTGTTGTCCTTTCCAAAGGTCTCTGCGACTTTTCTAGATCTTTTAATTAAAAGGTTGTGTAAAGCACCACAAAACTGTGTTTCCCTAACTTATTGTAAACTTNGTTAATGTTCTTTACAGTATCAACATTTTTTACATGAAAAAGTAAATATGCAAATATTAACAACATTANACAGCTTCGTGAGGATATATGTCATACATCAGGAAATAGTTTTGTGCTTGTTCATTATATTTATATGCTGAGGTGGATTTAANTAAAACTGTTCAGTGCTCTGTGTCTCTTATCTAGTAATTAAGTAGTAGATTAGAAGCATAATCATTTGATTTACACACGGGGAATAAATAAAGAGCTACAGTTAAGGTGGCCATCCATGGACCGATTTTTAACCAAAATCCACAATTATCTTGGGCTTTGGGGAAAAATCTTGCCATGGATGGCCTCTTAAAAAAAAAGAAAACAACGATAAAACGCAGAAATCGTAAACAAAAGATTGATCAGCGATAATCAGTGATTGTTTACTTTAAAGAAAAAAAAAAGACCTGTAAAAAAATAGCAATAAATGAAATACAAATATATACGTTTCAGGTGCCCAGCTGCTTCCGCGATGCTCCGGCGCCTCCAGCGGTCTATATGCGTGACGAAGGCACCTGAAACGTACGTATATTTTTATTTCATCTATTGCTATTTTTGAAAGGTATTTTTTTTTTTACAGAGAAAGAGAAAGATATCTTTCTAGTGGATGACCACCTTTAAATTAGCCACACAGGAGAAGATTTTAGCCCAATTCCTCAATTACTGTATTTGTGTAATAATGGGGTGTTTTGTCTAGTGGAAAATCGTCACTAGACAAAATCACACTAGAACGAATATCTGCTCAGTCTTACAGTAATCCACATGAAGGCCATAACCTACAATATTTTTAAAGAAACAATAAAATTAATTAAATATAATATATATTCTTTTTACAATGAATATCAACTATGATCAAAAATATTTCTATGTGTCATCTGTCATGCACATCAATATTGAATGGGTGGGTCTAGCATGTCAAATGTGGAAACATGGTGCTTCGTGCTATGCTGTCTGCTGTGATTCACATTACCAGTCTATCTAGCTATATGCAGACAGACATCTCTTCTTATAAGTCTATCATCAGGGGCGTAGTTAAAGGTTCATGGGCCCAGGTGCAAAAGGTCGGTTTGGGCCCCTGGGCCCCCGGGTCCCCCCCCCCTTAAAAAAAAAATTATATCTGTTTACCCACATGTATGTATGAATGTGTGTGTATGTGTGTATGTATGTATATATGAATGTGTGTGTGTATGTATGTATGTATGAATGTATGTGTGTATGTATGAATGTATGTGTGTATGTATGAATGTATGTGTATGTATGAATGTATGTATGTATGTATGAATGTGTGTGTGTGTGTGTGTGTGAATGTATGTATGTATGAATGTGTGTGTATGTATGTATGCATGTATGGGCATATGTATGAGTGTGTGTGTGTGTGTGTGTGTGTGTGTGTGTATGTATGTATGTATGTATGAGTGTGTGTGTGTGTATGTATGTATGTATGAGCATATGTATGAATATGTGTGTGTGTGTATGTATGTATGTATGAGCATATGTATGAATGTGTGTGTGTGTATATATATATGTATGAGCATATATATGTATGAATGTGTATGTGTGTGTGTAAGGAGAGGGGGGGAGAGGGGTAGAGGGAGAGAAATTACCCACCTGTTCTTCTTTCCAGG
>JABWIB010013711.1:0-18811 GCA_016617825.1 Platyplectrum ornatum
TGCGCTGCGAGGACACACAAGCAGAGGCTCCGGATACAGCATCTGGAGCCTCTGTGATTTTGCAATGAGCGCAGGGATGTGGGGCATACAGCATGCCCCTCTCCCTGTGCTGTATTCAGAGCCTGCTTTTGCGCAGCTCTGAATCTTGCGTACCTGGCGGCCGCAGCATGCTGCCGCCAGAAACGCTGAATCAGGTCCTTTAAGAGGTGCCTCTAAATTAGCTGATTCATAGCAGTGGTCGAAGTGGAAATTTAGAAGTGAGGGTATGGACATTTAGAAGTGGGGGTATGGAAACATAGGAAATAATGGAAGTCAATGGAGATTTGAAATGTTTCCATTACATCAGTGGGAGAAGTGCCGGTATGTCATACCCCCTCACTTCGAGCCCTGATTCATAGGATACATGAAGTCTCTTATTGTCTACATTTAGGATAACTTCAGCGTAATTCAACATATGCATGAAACTGTAAGAAACTGTAATAATTCTAGTTTTCTATATTTGGCATAAAAAGAGGAAGAGTCCTAGAAATACACAATCATACATACTCTAACTGCCGACCATGACAAATATATATGGCTGTTTTATACACCTTCATTCACCACTTACAGATCCATCAACTTTACATGGACACACAGAAGGAANATCTAATCCCAGAATCCCATCTTGGGAAAAGAAATGTCCTAACTGGNGTGTATAAGGGAATAGTAAACATGCACACAGCACACACTAATTATAACAGAAAGGGAAATCGACATTTCCCAATTATATGCACTAAAAATAAAATCCAGTTCAGTCAAGCCTGGAATCATGTAGTCTAAAGTAACGTATGGAAATGAACTCTAAGTACACATTTTATAACATGTTTTATTAAAATGTTACATTGTAATTGGATCAGTTAAATGGGCTGCCAAGTACAACATAAATATCAAGGAAAACCACAGTAATGGAAATANAGGCATTTTCTGGGAATTTTCTGGTCCACAGATTTTACAAAACTATGGATGCTACAATGTGACATTATGTCAGAATGACTAGTTTACATATTTTGTTGTTTTCTCTAATTTACATGAGCGTTCTTCTATGTTCCCCATCTACCAAAATCCAACTACAAACATTCAAACACTCATAAATGTATGTTTAGTGTCAATGGTTTAAGATTACACATTATAAGTCTCCATGTCATATGTTCTCAATATCATATGTTCTGTACGGCATCTGGAGGAACACAAAATCTCAAAATGATATGTCATTTTATTCTTCTGTGTTGATAAGGACAATTGGGGTCTGTGAAATATGGTCTGAGATGTGAGCAGAGGAATCAAAACAGTCGGGAATCACAATTCTGAACTGGAAAGACAACACATTTTCCTGAAACCTTATTGATCTTTATCTACTTGACCTGACAAGGACAACCGAGAATATATATATACAGATCAATAAAGTACTCTGCTAGCATCTGTGAAGGACANTTAGAAACTATTTAGGCAACACAAGAAATCAGTTACAATGGGGCATGGNTCTAGCGTTTTGGGGTTCCCAATATGGGGATAATACGTTTTATCCCATTTTAACCCATTCTCCCATTCATCCCAAAATAATAATGATAAGAAGAAGGATGTTGATAAAGGAAAGGGTTTAAATAGCCTTTGGGGAAAGGAGGAAAAAAGCAGAATCTCTAGCTCCATCTATTGGAAGAAGCGTTCCTCTAGTCACATCCGACCCTCTANGGAGTCTTTGANACATGACTGNGAATAAATGCCAAGCCAGTAACCAACACTTCCTTAAGGAAGAGCTGCCCATCTACAGACAGCTGTTTCGAGGTGCTTGCCCCTCATCAGTGTAGAGCAGAGATCTGGCTGGCTAGTGAGAGACCTACTATGTAGCTCAATGGGGGCAAACAGTCTCCTTAAAAAGAATCATCAAGAAGGTGAAAGAAAAAAAGGGTGACATGTCTAAAACTGGGCAATTGACGGCATTAACAACAAGAACCAGGTTAAGAGAAGCCAGTCAGAAGCCTAATTCCGACATTGCTTAATAATATGACTGCTTGTACAGCCAGATACAGTATCACCACAATCAGCGCTCAAAATCAATGAATAATTAAACCCCCTGAGACTTAGACCAATCAATACAAATCAGGGCTCAAAATGGGGAATGGAGGAAGAAAGAGCATTCATCCCAAAATAGCAGGCCCAGAGGGGGGTTCTTAGCAGGGAAAAAGTTCTAATATACGATTCCATTGTATATCGGGCCACTCCGATACAAATATCCCATCAAACACAAGTAGTGTTGTGTTGCTATTGTTGTGTAAAAAGGCCAGTAATGAGGATTTCTATAAAACAGGCCACCAAATAACTTTCCTTTTTTAACAGTAACATAGACTATAATGAACTGAGTAAGTGAATCTGATCAGAATATTATCTGCAGATATTAATATCATTCATCTCGGATGAGAGAGTCTTGTCTCGCATGATTCCCAGGAGTTGTGCATTTGGCCTTTAATGCACAGATTTCTGTCACTGTCTGACATTTACCAAACATACAATCCTGAAAGCAGAATAAAAGACAAATAAATCCTTCTCTGAGGACTCAACCAACATACACTGAACCAGCAGCATTTCTTTAATTCTTTACCAAAGACTTACATAATCCCCATTAAAGACACTTTAATTTTACATAAATTTTATAAGTTAAAAAGAATAAAAAATTTTCAGTTACGGAAATTTTTACATTTTACATTTTTTAAAATATTTTATTTTATCTCCGTCTCATTTAACAGAAAGATGTGCTCTCTACGAGCCGGATTTAATTTGGTACGGAGTGCACTACATAAAATATGTAAGGCCAAAAAAATTGTGTTTGGCTATAAAATTTGTGGGGTTTGGAGAGCCATGTATAATTCCTTCTCACTTTGCGCAATTTCTCGTCTTCGCACTAAATTGAATCAGTCCCTATATGTCAAACTTGGGCACCTACCCAAGGTGTTTGGTTCTGCAGGATAGTAAAATATAGGGAACAACATAATAAGAAAAGTTAAGATTTTTGCTATGGCTTTATAGATAACGATCAAGCAACATTGATAATGGAAAGGAACATAACCTTTATTTTCTTGCATGGGTCACAATCAGGTTTTATCAACTCATAGATCTCACATGAAGCATTTTCAGAGAGCAGCAAAACATGCCAGAGAGATCTTTAATATTTCAGAGCCTTTTCCAGCCAAAAGCAAGAATAAAAGGCTTAATTATATCTACATAGCATTTAAAATTTAGATATAGGAGAGAAATGCAGACATTTACACGATCAGAGCAGAAAATCTAAACTAATAAAACCCCCATCAACTATAATATGCTGTGCAACTGTGCTTTTAACACAGCCTCACTTTTACCAAGACATATGGTCTTACCTACAAAATCTATTAGTCACTGAGTGGAAGTTCATTTCAGGGACAGGCTGAGAACCTTATTGACTAGAACATAGCTGTTGGGTCACCTCCAATATATGCTATGGGCCAGACTCAAGGTACCATCATTTTAATTACTGTAGTACTATAAATGGGAATGTGTTGTGTTTTTTCCCGTTTTCACGCACAATTGAATCTGGCCGTCTAAGCTTTGGTGGTTCCAAACTTCAGTCCAGTTGAGGGTTTAAAAAAAAAAAAATGTGGCTAGCATTAAGTGTCTTTTCAGCGGAAATTACAATATACACTGCATATCTATGGATGAGGCTCCAAAAAGGTGTTATCACCAGGTCCAAAATTCTTCTTGGAGGGCTATTTAATTACACATAAAGATAGGAATCAAGGCAATGTGCAATGTTGTTGGTCTATTATGGTAGCNGAATAAATGCCAAGCCAGTAACCAACACTTCCTTAAGGAAGAGCTGCCCATCTACAGACAGCTGTTTCGAGGTGCTTGCCCCTCATCAGTGTAGAGCAGAGATCTGGCTGGCTAGTGAGAGACCTACTATGTAGCTCAATGGGGGCAAACAGTCTCCTTAAAAAGAATCATCAAGAAGGTGAAAGAAAAAAAGGGTGACATGTCTAAAACTGGGCAATTGACGGCATTAACAACAAGAACCAGGTTAAGAGAAGCCAGTCAGAAGCCTAATTCCGACATTGCTTAATAATATGACTGCTTGTACAGCCAGATACAGTATCACCACAATCAGCGCTCAAAATCAATGAATAATTAAACCCCCTGAGACTTAGACCAATCAATACAAATCAGGGCTCAAAATGGGGAATGGAGGAAGAAAGAGCATTCATCCCAAAATAGCAGGCCCAGAGGGGGGTTCTTAGCAGGGAAAAAGTTCTAATATACGATTCCATTGTATATCGGGCCACTCCGATACAAATATCCCATCAAACACAAGTAGTGTTGTGTTGCTATTGTTGTGTAAAAAGGCCAGTAATGAGGATTTCTATAAAACAGGCCACCAAATAACTTTCCTTTTTTAACAGTAACATAGACTATAATGAACTGAGTAAGTGAATCTGATCAGAATATTATCTGCAGATATTAATATCATTCATCTCGGATGAGAGAGTCTTGTCTCGCATGATTCCCAGGAGTTGTGCATTTGGCCTTTAATGCACAGATTTCTGTCACTGTCTGACATTTACCAAACATACAATCCTGAAAGCAGAATAAAAGACAAATAAATCCTTCTCTGAGGACTCAACCAACATACACTGAACCAGCAGCATTTCTTTAATTCTTTACCAAAGACTTACATAATCCCCATTAAAGACACTTTAATTTTACATAAATTTTATAAGTTAAAAAGAATAAAAAATTTTCAGTTACGGAAATTTTTACATTTTACATTTTTTAAAATATTTTATTTTATCTCCGTCTCATTTAACAGAAAGATGTGCTCTCTACGAGCCGGATTTAATTTGGTACGGAGTGCACTACATAAAATATGTAAGGCCAAAAAAATTGTGTTTGGCTATAAAATTTGTGGGGTTTGGAGAGCCATGTATAATTCCTTCTCACTTTGCGCAATTTCTCGTCTTCGCACTAAATTGAATCAGTCCCTATATGTCAAACTTGGGCACCTACCCAAGGTGTTTGGTTCTGCAGGATAGTAAAATATAGGGAACAACATAATAAGAAAAGTTAAGATTTTTGCTATGGCTTTATAGATAACGATCAAGCAACATTGATAATGGAAAGGAACATAACCTTTATTTTCTTGCATGGGTCACAATCAGGTTTTATCAACTCATAGATCTCACATGAAGCATTTTCAGAGAGCAGCAAAACATGCCAGAGAGATCTTTAATATTTCAGAGCCTTTTCCAGCCAAAAGCAAGAATAAAAGGCTTAATTATATCTACATAGCATTTAAAATTTAGATATAGGAGAGAAATGCAGACATTTACACGATCAGAGCAGAAAATCTAAACTAATAAAACCCCCATCAACTATAATATGCTGTGCAACTGTGCTTTTAACACAGCCTCACTTTTACCAAGACATATGGTCTTACCTACAAAATCTATTAGTCACTGAGTGGAAGTTCATTTCAGGGACAGGCTGAGAACCTTATTGACTAGAACATAGCTGTTGGGTCACCTCCAATATATGCTATGGGCCAGACTCAAGGTACCATCATTTTAATTACTGTAGTACTATAAATGGGAATGTGTTGTGTTTTTTCCCGTTTTCACGCACAATTGAATCTGGCCGTCTAAGCTTTGGTGGTTCCAAACTTCAGTCCAGTTGAGGGTTTAAAAAAAAAAAAATGTGGCTAGCATTAAGTGTCTTTTCAGCGGAAATTACAATATACACTGCATATCTATGGATGAGGCTCCAAAAAGGTGTTATCACCAGGTCCAAAATTCTTCTTGGAGGGCTATTTAATTACACATAAAGATAGGAATCAAGGCAATGTGCAATGTTGTTGGTCTATTATGGTAGCCAAACCACCTTAAGTTGTCTCTATAGGACATCTTATGATTTACTTTATTACTTTGTTTGCAGATTTGCATTTACATGTACAGGAAGAACTTAAATTAAATATAGCCCCAATACATGGGAACAGATATTGCCCCAATACATTATAAATTGGCTTTTAGNAATCCTTTCATAAACATAGAAAGGCATAACAAGCCCCGTCACAGCTAACTGACACATTAACACCACAAGCCGTTATTTACACTATATACCCAGCAAATGTATACTACTCATCTCAGATTATACAGGACACAAATATAATTATTTAAGGAAAGCCATTGGGAATTTATTACTCTCTAACCTGTATAACCTAAAAACAGAAAGACACCATGTAATATAAATGTCAGAAATGTTAAAATGGACAACTAGATAATATGCACTGCAAACTAGCCATGAAAAGAACGTGACAGTACAGATCTGCCGACTGATAGGAATAATGAGCTTTTAACAATACAGGTTCAAAAATTTTGCTGGAATCAAAAGTGTCATTGAAGGACTGTGAAACTGATGGTGTGTGCCCAGCGATGCATGGCAGAACCTGGATTAAAGCGAGTGGTTATTGATAAGCAGCTTTTGGTCCCCCCATTCATTTCACATGATGTGACTGAACTATAGATATATATTGTCCCAGTAATAAAAAAGAAATACTGCAGATATTGTAACCTTTGGTATAACCACATCCATCACACTTTCTGTAATGTGACCATGCCGCATATATAATATGCAGGGACGATGACAGTGATTGTTCCATATTCTGGCCTCTCTGATGATTGCAAGCTCTTAAGGGAACAGATTATAGCCCCACATGAGATCAAGCCTTGATTATCTTTTGCCTGAAACATTTTTCAGCTATGAACACTGTCAGTTGCTATATGGCTTCCTTCTTTTGCAGCTGACATTTCACTCAAGTGAGAAATTATGATTCCTAACACTGAAAAAAGTACAGGATGCATTATTAATACCTTACTGCTCATGCCAGGTAAAAACTGCTGGATGCCTTGATAAAAAAGGATTATGGGTATCAAGAAAAAACATTCACGTATTGCAAATCCCTGCTTGTGTATCTTACAAATCGCAAAATAAACATACAAATGCCTCGTATAATTGGAAGTTCATTCCCTGCACTATCCCTATAACATATATTTAACAATTATTTTTCATTGCTGGTGCTAATTATTTAAAAATAGTGTAAGTGCATTGCAGAAAAATGTTACGCTAACCGTACACCTGCGCGATATTGGGTGGGATTACGCAATGCGCACTCCCGCAGTCGCATATCACATTGCTGAAACTTGCCTGCTGCAGTCAACTGACACACAAATATTTAGAGATGGACTCATGGCAATCCCTTATAGTTTCCTATTTTACAACATTTCTACCTTATTTAACTATACCTTGATCATCCGAATTTTATAATATTGTTCATTTACAATAGCAACACAAGGCAAAGTTGAAGAGATCCAAAAGCAGAGACATATTAGATGTTCATGGGGCACTGAACTGTCTGCAGAAAATCTAAGCTCATTGTCTCACTGTACTACGATGGCTTTTGCAATTTCGCTGACGATTGCATGGTATGAATACGCATTCCCACTATATCATCTCTTATAACCATCAGCTGATGAGACGCTATATCTATTTGCGGGTGCTGCACAGAAGACTACTAAAGGAGTTGTGTAGACAGTCATCATATATAATCATATTTGCTTCCCACATTTGTCTGCTGCAGGCAAGATTCATGTAATTCACTGTCTATTTCATGTACAACACATGGGCATTTAGCACATGTGATGTATTTTAGTGATGGATCTTATAGGTGTATGTCCACACTATCCTCTATTCTAAAGTTAAGACTAAATATTGCCATTATACATCCATGACACACACAAATGAACTAAAGAGACTGATATGTGAATATGTCACCATTTAGACCAAGACCTAAACGTACTAAACTGCAGGATTGGGAAATTGAGGATGTTGCGACACATTAGATTCAAGCTCTNCGTTTCATTTTACATACTGGAGACTGTGAGCTTGAATTTGGTTGGTTGCTATGAGCAACATCCCCACTTTTCCAATCCTGTAGTTTAGTAAATTTAAGCCCAAGACTAAAAACATTTCTATTGTTGTTTTTTAATGCACACCTAACCTATTATCAGGCCAATAATACAATTCACAACCACTTAATCAGATACTGCATGTACATGTATGTGTGCACATCCATGATTTTGTTTTGCTGTAACAAAAAAGGTCACATATTATTATTTAGTTTTATGAACATTCAACTCAATCACATATGGTACAATGTTAGACAAATGTGGGAAGCAAATATGATTATATGACAACTGCTCTGGTAGTCTTCTGTGCAGCACCCGCAGACAGATATCTGTACAGTGTGTATGGCGTCTCATCAGCTGATGCTTATAAGAGATGATATAGTGGGAATGCGTATTTATACCATGCAATCAACAGTGAAATTGCAAAAGTCATGTGAGACAATGAGCTTAGATTTTCTGCAGACAGTTCAGTGCCCCATGGACATCTAATATGTCTNTGCTTTTGGATCTCTTCAACGTTGCCTTGTGTTTCTATAGTAAATGAACAATATTATAAAAGTTGCATGATCAATGTATAGTTAAATAAAGTAGAAATGTTGTAAAATAGGAAGCTATAAGGGATTGCCATGAGTCCATCTCTAAATATTTGTGTGTCAGTTGACTATAGCTTGTTAAATTGTAACTTGGCAACAATAGCGAAGCCTTGAACTGAGAGCTAAAAAACAAGTACACATTATTCATTATCTCTTGTAACATATTTGTAACAAACGTGTTAGTGTAATACATCTTGCTTTCGGCTTGTATCTCTATATAAACCTTGTACCTTTTATATCAGCATTGCAGATTTTCATACTGCACGCTCTGTACATATACATGGTACAGTTCAAAAATAACTAAAAGGACCCCTGTCCCTGAATATGTCCGTAATATTACATTATTTGGAAATCCAGATTACTGACAAGATGTTACTGTTTGTCATTTTGTGCTTAGTTCCAGATATATATTTCCATTACAACTGGGCAAATATTTGTGGTCGATTTTCAAACTGTCTAAAACGAAAACAACTTTTTCTTCCTGCAAAACTTTTGTTGTTGTGAGAATAGGTACAAAATATATGTCTCATATTTTAACGTGTAGACAGGATGAAACCCTTGTTATTCAAATTGTGCTTCCGTTCCCTTCATTTCCTTTCTTTTGTAGTTCTCTCTTCATGTGGTTCCCTTGACATATCATTTATATATCTATGCATTTATGTTATAGTTGAGAACCAAAAGACAGATAAAAGAAACATATTTAACAAGACACAATACAAGGGACCAGATCCTAAGGTCTCATTTTCTATCTCCATTTCTATGGTGCGGATGAGGTACTGGTTAAATTTATATTCTGCACATGTGCATGCCATCCATGCAACCGGACTGGAACAATTCACATGGGTGTGCATTGACAGTACAATGCAAAGTATAGAAGGGCACCGATCCAGTCTTATGCTGGGTACACATCAGAAAGATCATCTTTCCAATCAATAGATAAATGACCCTCACAGCAAAAATCTGTTAGATGTGTACTCACATAACATGCATTTTGTGCTACCAATGCTGCCAATTTCAATTTGCAGGAGTTATAACAGTAATACATATGAGTCCTTATAGAGACACAAACTGAGATGAAGTGCTTAAACTGTGGCACAAACAGAACATGCGCCAACTGGTTTAATAAAACATAACAAAGATATCAGTATCACTGACAGCAAGGACCAAAAGGCAGAGCAAAATGCAGGAACAGGCACAAAATGCTGACTGTCCCAGCATTAGAGGTGCGTACAGTATCCAGAGCCATAATGTCATACTGGAAGATTTAGATCCTGTAACAAATCTTACAGAAAGTGCATTAACTCACAGCATTGTGATAAAAGTAACACCCGCATCACTTCAAACAAATAAAGGTCAATATGTGCTTTATACATAAACCAGAGACCTGTCGTGGGCATTTATTTAGTTTCAACGCTCCCAATAACCAAGAAAGCTGTTGCTACTTTTAATGACTGTTTGGCCACTATTCTGAATTGCTACTAATTGCTGATCCTGCAGTTCTCTGCATTAATGGAACACTAGACACAACCTCTAATTAATGTTATGCCTTTGTTTTGTGCTTTTCTACTTAGCAATCCTAATTTCCTGCATTTCATTATAGAATTAGAACGTGTTGTTAACAACTGGAACACGAGTGGGTTTACCTGAGATCTAGCGCTATACAGCTATCACTCAGGGTTCTGCTATTGTATGTAGGCGATAAGAGTTGTTACCTGTAAATGTTTCTGTGATAATGAAAGTTACTGCTGTGAGAGTGACAAACATTTACAATGCCATTACTGTGCTTTTCCTCTTTCTTTTAACTCAATAAGCAAGTATCTGCCTTTTTTTTTTACTTTGATTTCGTTTTTAAATTCATTTGTAGTTAATTTGTTAAGTTAACAAGTTGGCTAAGTAAAAGGGTATCCTCAGGATGGCAATAACAGGAGCTACACACAAACAAAACCCAAACAATACTATAATTTAGATTTTTACTTTGCTAAAATTATAATTTACTTTTATGATATTTTCATATTCCATGGATAATTTCATTTTATTAAATCTGGAAAAAGAAACAAAATTCTATAGAGGGCTGATAAGAACCACATGGCCCATCTAGTATTCCCATATCAACCTACCAACAACTGGTCGGTCATATAAGTTTCACCGCCCAAACACTACAGGGCTTGATGTAACAACTTTGGGTATAGAGGGAAAAGTTGCTTTAGGGTTACGGAGGAGAGAGGGACCTTACCTTTTTGGAAGCTTAGACTATTACGCTCAATGCTATCATTAAATAACGTGCCAATAGCCTCTTCTGGCCAGTGCAGGGGTATGATGCAAGGCTTCACCTCTGAGTTTTTTTTTATTCTGTTAAAGGGCCCAGGTTGTGCTACTTCTAGGCAGGACAAAACCATCTACTAGAATCTGGAACTGGTATTCAGAATTATTCAAGGTCAGATAAGCCACAGGGTGACAGAGTAACAAAGCTCATCTTCCCACACATCCAAAGCTTCAGAAACATTTCTTCTGTTTCGAAAATTTGTCAAGCTTTGAATGAATAAACAACACAATTTCCTATTATCAGTTTATTTGTAGTTCGCGTGCATGTCCCAGCAATTCCTGAATCTCAAAATAGACAAGACTGAAATGGTAGTCTTCTCTCTCCCCCACAACATCTCCATGCCCACGATCTGCATCACCATCTCCTTCACCACCCATTCCTGCGGCCTAGGTGTCATCCTCAACTCCTTACTCTCCTTCACCCTCCAAAGCCGCCCCCTCTACCTCTCTTGCCGCTTTCACCTCCGCAACATTGCTGGTATAATCTCCACTGAATGCAGCAAGATGCTCCTTCACTTTCCTTATAAACTACTGTAACATCCTTCTCTGTGGCCTCCCAAAAGCTCACTCATCAGCCCTACAACCCATACTTAATGCACAGCTTAACTCCTCTTACTCACCAGTCGCACCACCTCCACCTCCGCGCTCTGTCAATCACTACACTGGCTTCCAATCCCCTTCAGAATTCTCTTCAAACTCCTCACCACAACCTACAGAGTGCTCTCCTCTTCCTATGCTCCCTACCTCTCCTCACTCATCTCCGTCCACACATCATCCCGTCCCCGAGCTGCCCCCCACCCCACTGGAACAGCCTACTCCAACCTATATCTTCCACACTCCAAGCTATTAACCGCTTACTAAAAACCCACTTCTTCAGAGGCCTGCCTCTCCTCTACCTAATCGCTCTACCTCCTCTCTTCTCATCCCAATGTCTTCTGTAATGTCCACTCCTGACATAAGATGTAAGCTCTCAAAAGCAGGGGCCCCCTTCCTCCTGTTATCTACCTCAACCTGCCCCATCTCCTCCCTCCTGTCTTTATCCATTGTTAATATATTATACAATTAATGTACACAATTACACTGTACCCCATGCTATGTATGTACTATTCACTATATACAGCGGTGATGAAACTAGTTTAACCAAAGTGACATAACATTGTAACATGTATATCTTCTCATTGGGACAGTTAAAGAACACATATGAGTTCTATGGAATAATTTTACCCTATGTGGGTCATTTTGTTGTGTGTAACACACCCATCCTATATTTACAAGAATGAATAATGTTTCCCCTCTTACCAACAAACAATGATAATGGATATATGCCACTTAAACGTAAACCATGTTAAACCCTTTTGAATTCATATATACAGTTTCTCACGTATAGTGCTATTCACATACATTGGTGACAGATCGTGGTATCAACAGTGAACGTAATTTTATCTTAACTAATGAAAGAGTAAAATTAGTTTTAGATTTAAAAAAAAGACTTTATTCTTCTATTTGATATAAATGATACAGTATCAGGGATATAGGAGTTGCTCGTGATGGGATCTGGGCCTAAATTCACTAAGCGGAGAGTTTGCTGGTGAATTTGAAAGGTGGTGAAGTTGCCCATAGCAACCAATCAGATTCAAGCTCTCAGTTTCATTTTGCATACTGGAGAATGTGAGCTCAAATCTGATTGGTTGCTATGGGCAACTTCACCACCTTTCAAATTCTCCAGCAAACTCTCTGCTTAGTGAATTTAGGCCCTGGTGTATAGAATTGTGAGGTTGGTCAATCTTAAATTGCATGGCAAGTGAAAATAAATAAATGGTAAACACAGGCACAGTGCATTGTAGTTTCATTTTTATATATTATTGCACATCATTATTTGTTTATGTACATACGTGGGAGAAAAGATTCAAATCACAAAGCAGATTGTCGGCAGCGTCGCAAATGTAAATAAGTAGTGTGAAAAGCACATAGGAGACATGACAAGCTGACAAGACATTTCAAGTTAGTTTATAAACACATCCTACAAACAAAAAACTGTACACTTGTTCTGGGTTTTTTTATTTCGCAGTGATAGCTACTCCAGATGGAATTTACAGCCTTCTGTACCAAGCGCATTTCTGCATTTCACGCCTCTCTATTAGTTTAATGCACTATCCAATGTTTCCCATTTCTTGTTTCTCATTAAGCAGCGGAGTGTGGCACGATTACACAGGTGTATAGTCACCATGAGCTTGCAGTCACTTTATATCATTCCACAGAGCAGTAGGAAGTCCAAAATAACTGAACACAACATGAAGTCATTATGTTTATTCAATCCAGGTGCATTCATGTATTTATAGTCCAGATTTCATTTATATTGAGAAAAACTACCAAACTAATCAAAACTGGACCCCGACCAAAAAATACTGGCTTACAGCCTTATAAATAGATATGGAGTGAAACACACGATGCTAATAAATAATTAAAAAAAACAGGACTATAGAAAATGCCAGTTATGAGCCCTTATTCACTAAACTGTGGGAATGAAATAGCCGAGATATTGCTCATAGCAAACAATCAGGTTTGAGCCGACATTCTACAGTCACATTAAACAGTGCTAGATGACATCAGATTGGTTGCAGTTTAGTGAATAAGGGCCATTGGAAAAGTGGGGATGTTGCCATAGCAACCAATCAGATTTACCCTCACATTCTCTGAAGCATTACAACAGGCTGTGNAGATGTGAAAGAGACANTAATACCACGTTCAGATTNCCACAAATAACTCAGGAGGTAATCTGAACGGCACCATTTGTCACATCTGGATCGGATCGGGGGTCTCCCATAACCACAGCCATCGGCTAGACGTCAGTTCTGGTCATAATGATGAGTGGTTGATAATTCTCTGTTTTCAGTAAAAACAATCTGCAAATTCTTATAGTTAAAGTGATTGTAGAAAACAACCTACAACTAGAGCGTTATTTATTTATAATATGCTGAGCACTATTGATTTTTGTGGTAATGTAGCTGATGCCTTTTAAAAGCTTTAAAGCATTTTTCCCCACTGCCAGAATTTTCCTTGTAACATGGGAAGTTCCTGCTCCCATGAGACTTGAATACTCGTGCGCTAGGAAAGTACACCCATGCAAACCTTTAAGGGAAGTCGTCATTGGATGTGCGATCGCATTATACAACAATACACTTAGTGCCCTGTAGAAGGTGAAATGTTGAGGTCATTAGGAAACAATAAGGACTTCCTGCCAGTTGTATTGATTGATGGCGGCAATACTTTCAGACTTCTTTATTACAGCTTTTACTGCTCTTGAAAATAAGTATTACATCTTATTGATAACCTTTCATGAACTAGTTTAGTTGCATGTTGGACAGGCTATAGAATGATGTCCAATATCTAAGTGTGAGTATTATTGTAGTCTATTTCCTTGATTACTTATATACTAATTCTGGAAGTATTTTAGGGATGAGAAAACATCACCAGGCTACCCTTACTACAATAAAGTAATGTCTGCATGGTTGGGCCTCACATGTGTAATATGTAACTGTGATGCTTAGAAAGTGAACAGTTCACTTAAATGGATGTCCAATATACTTGATTACATTTTTTTGTTAAATTGACATCTGTCATAATATTTTAATACCAAAACTTACTGTCTTTGGCATTACAATAACCCTCACCCTAAACCCTATTTTCTCTGCTCTAAATAATGTAACTCCATAGGCAGACAGCTCCAGCGGCAGATGAAAGAAGAATACCGGCTGTATCATTGACCCGGTCTGCCAGTCCTCCGAATGCACGTTACTTAGTTCTGCATATTAGAAGGAGCATGATCTCATTTCCAAGGGGCATACGTGGGGGCATGATCTCATTTCCACAATGCCTAATCCCTACAATGTGATCAGATCAGAGGTCTGTGGTTTACACTCAAAAAAGGGGCATGACCTCCACCTCTTCCTCCTCTAACTACTTCCTCATACCACTTAAGTGTCCAGAACACAACCTTAAACTCGGTGTGCTGAACATCATGTATTGGCAAACCCCCATCCCTGCCTGCCTTTATAANGTATGGAATTCTGCTCCGTGCATTTAAAAATGTTTGCGTGTAACATCACGCACGCATGAACAGATGTTACACTGTAAGTGATCTACGCCTGGATCCAGTCCAAAGTAAGCTAGTGCAAAAGCTAGTGTTCAAAGGGATAAATGGACANATAATCAGGTTCTCTGAACTAGATCTTTAAACTTTAATCACTACTGCAATAGAGGTGTCTAAAGAAATGGTCACATTTAGACACGCACGTCACATATAAGGAAAATATAATGCGTTCCGAAGCTCAGTGCTGCAATGAAGAGGTATACGAGAAACAACCACTTCTAAACACGCANCTTTATTATTGAAATATTATGCCATTTCCATTTGTCATGGTTTGATTTACCTAGTAAATGTATTGAAAGATAAAGGTCAAATCAATTATAAACCTTAGGTACAAGGCTCTGAAAACATGAGAAATGGTACATTTTACAGCAATNTCATTCTGGTGGCTTTTCCATGAGAAGGGCAGAGCTTTGTTCTCTAAACCTCTATAGAACGGCAGCCATTAATCACATAGGCATGTGGGATATGGCAGAGGGAAACTCTTTACACTCTGGAGGTGACAGAATAACTGCAATAACAACACTAATGACTTTATTTTGCAATTGCCTGGATTGTACGTTAAACCGGCAGCACAACTGTTTTACCGTAGACATGGCCTGTTTTTGCAATGGGCATGCCCCTTGCTGTATCACAGATGTTTAATACCGTACACCTGGGGATATTCCCCTTTAACAGTAATTGGGGCTACTGGAGTTTGAACTGGATTAAAGTGTATTTAGGCCCATTATTATTTTCTCCATACATGTGTAGTCCGATTGTACTGTGGATAAAACATTGACTTGGTCAAGTACAGGGCAGCAGATGTAAAGCATTTAATTTAAGAACACATTTCTCAGGTGCCGTCCAATGTATTTTCTTTATGTAAGGATGAGATAGCAAAANGATATGCTGGATGTCTGTATCCGTGTAGCCACCATTGCTTCAGAGATACGCAATGGAACGGCTCTGGGGACTACTGGTAGGAGACTTCAAGAAGAGCAAAGATATGTCCCACACCATGTCAGTATGTGCCTTGATATACTAATATGCTTCATCAGGACATCNGGTAAAGGAGAGAATGACGTGATGAGGATAACTGATAACCAGGGCAGGACGGGACTAAAAAGCAGCCCTGGCATTCAATGCACACAGGCCCACCCAGATCTATCCACCAATCAGACTACAGATAGTCATCCTCTTCTATTTCCTAGCTGGCAGCAGTCAGTAAATGGCTGTCAGCACACTGATTGGTTGATGGCTAAAGCTCTTCAGCAGCACTTGNTAGCGGCCCATCACTCCAGTGGCCCATCTGGCATTTGCCAGAAAACGCAATGAAGGGGAAATAGTATCCACCTGAAGGATGTGGCCAATGGCAATGGCAACATTAATAAAGTAAAGAACCTCTCAAATAGGTGACAAACACTGTTGGCAGTATAGATGAAGAAGAAGAAATGATAAGCATCTGTGAGACCATTTGGAATCGTTTGGAAGGTGGACAGGAAGTGGAAGGCAGCTAATTCTACCAAGACTCTATCTATTCAGAAAGAAAAGCAAAATAAACATAACAAGCAATGATAACTAGGGAAGGTAAAGTGGATTTATAATGCAACCTCTCGGAGCTATATATGCAAATGAATGGAGCGTAGAAAATACAATCCCTGCAGTAAGTGATATAATGACAAGTGACAATATATATTGTGGGTATCATTGAATGTCGATGAAGTGAAATTATCTATACCAGAAAATAATTTATTTAGTTGTAAAAAATTGGAGGAGAATTAACGTATGTAAAGGAGAGATAATTACTAGTTTAATAGTATTGAGAAAACACTGTGTCACGTTGGGTGACCATAGCAACCGAAGAGGTTATTTTTTCGTGCGGGGGTGATATATATACCAAATATTGCCACAACAGCATTAAATGGAAAGGTAATAATTGGGAAAACAACGGTTTTAGATATTAGGGTGGTTGAGTTATAGAAATAGGGAAATGCTGGCATTTAAGGCACCTTAAATAAGTGAAAAGAGTACAGGACAAATGGAAAATTGAAAAATATTCATTATTAACTAAATAAAGTTTGTGCATTAGTGACATGNTGGGTGTTTGTGCATGCAGAGGCTATTTACCAATTCTAAAAATTATTATTTTAAAGCTTCTGGAATAAGTTAGCAGTTCTTGATTTATTAAGTCAATTTTTCATTATGAACATACGGTGGGTTATTTATAAAGATATTAACTTCCCAGTAAGTTCATAATCACTATTCATTTATTTATGGGATTTCTTTGCATATTATTGAGATGATCAATATGGGATATATACTACATATAAACNAATTTCTCAGAAACTATACCACCCTCATAACATATATTACTTATAAAAAGTATGAATGCTGTCATAGTAAAGTAATCAATAGAGGCTCTTCTGCCAACAATTTCCGAAACACGATGATACAAGCATTGTCTCATCCTAATATTTACCTTACNAGACAGAAGTGTAAATACCTATTGCCATCATGTACCAAATGCTAGAAACCAATGATGCAAAATAGTTTAGGAGAACCAGCGAATAACATCAAAGTAATTTTCCCCCATCTGGTAATAAACCCATACTTCATAAAACACCACAAGTATCTGCGCTTACATAATGTGCTTACAAGACTGCCATAAAAACAACATTGTAAAAGCTGTAAATAGCTGCTTGACCAAGAAGGTGGAAAGCTAAGTATATAATTAGTAAATGAACATTAATAAGCTCATACAGTTAGTGGAATTACATTATTGCTAAAAGAACATTACAGTTACTTGTCTAATTGATTTTTTAACATTACATTAAACCTATATCTGCAATGCATTATTTACATTATTTAACAGCTTCTGTATATACTGACTATATTTACATTTCATCTGACATACCCCATACTGTTCTATATATGTCAATTTTTTATATATATATATATATATATATATATATATATATATATATATATGAAATTTTAACTTCGCCATGAGAAATGTTTATCTGAATCACAATCACAGATACAGATTTCCTCCAGAGACTCGTGCTACTGGTGCTATAGAAACCAGCACAGGGATTAAGTGCCCTTTGTTGTCAGTGCACTGTCTTGCTTACTAAGAGCTGTACATACAGATGTGTAAAACCAAACAAACATGTCAATATATAACACATGATTTTATTGAGCTTTTCATTGTCCTAGAGAAGGCTTAGTAACTGATCCACATTAATTCTTAATGGGATTGCATGCAGGTCCTAGCCATTTTATGTTTTATTAAAGATATAAACCTGTCTTTTTTTATTCCGTTTCTCACAAGCCTCCAGTCTATGGTCTCTTTTCCTAACAAAGGACATGATCCAGACTTACGTACTATACAAGTGAGTGGGCACAACCATGTGGAATTGCAGGGGAGGTAAAATGTATTTTTTAATAAATATTAAGCTGANCTATGCACTGTTAAGATTAGAGGGATGAGACTGTGCGTGTTGGGATCTATCCACTCCAGATTAAATTTAATCAAGCCAATTGGCAAAGTAGAGCAAGAAGTAGTCGATGTGGGGATTGATTAATGAATGCACATAGTGATTAATAAAGAATAAATATGTGATTAAAGAGTGCAGGGAAACCCTTGAACAGCAATATTCTGGAGCCATGTATACTTCATTTAATGAATGAAAATGATGCTGATTATCACAGAACGTTTAACTTTATGGCCTAAATTTACTGAACTG
>JABWIB010013714.1:0-10856 GCA_016617825.1 Platyplectrum ornatum
CTCTTATACAAACACACACACACATAATAGTTTGCCTAGGAGGTTGTCTAATAGGTCTTTTTCACTGCCTGTGAATAGGTAAAGGCAATTTAGCTTAGTTTCGAGCTTCCTTAATCTAGCAAGAATTTGGCAACTTTTAGAAATTGTTTAATGAATAGATTTTAGGTAAAATTTTGTGTAGATTTAACATTGGAACAGACTCTTTTGGAGTCAAAATCATGTTGACCAAGGGAAAGTACCATTATTCCAGCACAGCAATATTCTGTCATGTTAAAAATGCTGTCTATCAGAATTACGAGGCTGGATTGAAAAGTAATAACTCCACAACTATACCTTTTTTTATTTGTAAACAGATTTGAACACATGGTAATTCAGTTTACACTCTATGTAATGCACTATTCACTTTTCCACACTGACTCCCATCCCTTTCCACACTTGTGGGGGCAAACACATCAGAACTAACCAGCAACAGGGTGCAAGGTCGGGGCTGTACAAAGGGTGCGGCTGAACCTCCTTGAACTGTAGGCGCAACTGCAACCCCCATTTTGCTACCTGTGTGCGGGTGGGTGTTGCCGTGNTGAATAATAGGGTCCACAATGTAACTGTGCACATAACTTTCCCAATGTGTTGTTTGTTGACCCAGTATGAGCATGTGGGTGAGGATTTTGTTCAGTTCTTGTGTCGACAACTGATTATATCTCTGGNTCAGATCCAACATTAATAGAAGAATGCATTATGTTATCATATTTGCCAATTGGCAAATTACTGGTTATTGGTTGGTGTTAAAATTGAACACCAGGCACACGATAACAACGATGAACCTATAGCAATAAAACATTATGGAATCATTTTTCAGACCAAAACAAATGGNAATTTTATTTCAGTTATGCTATAGGTACACACATTGCAAGTCTATGATTCTTTTTTAATCCTTTATTTACTTTATTGCAAGTGCAGTTCACAACAGTAACAGTATGAAAGAGTACAGATACCAGGAGCAAGAGAGTCAGCAAACAAACACTATAAAAGGTACACCAACAAACAGNTGTACAGGTCGGACTGGCAGACAGGGCCAAAAGGTTGTGGGAAATCAGCACAGTAGTAAATTANTAGGAAAGGAAAATATGAATTAGCACTAATGTTTACAAGTATAACAGAATAGAATAAATAATATGAAATAATAATAGATTATTAGTAATAATAACAATAATTATGCTAATAACTCAATAACAGATCTAATACATCTAATATATAAAAGTGAAAATATGTCCTGTATGTCTATACAAATCCACAGTTTACAAGAGAAGATTGTGAAATGTTACATACAAGCGTATTAAAACACGTAATATATATATGAACAGATTAAACAAAGCTATTAGAAGAACACTTTTAAAAATGTATAATAAAACACGCTGGTACATGTGNAAAAAAAGGGAAGCCAAAAGATAGCATATAACAACAACATAGTTCAAACAGAATATGGATGAAGAAAACAGCCCACAAGAAAATTTGAAATTGAAATTAATTACTGTTTAATTAATTAAAAATCCCAATTTCTGTTGTACGTTCATTGTGGGGCATCATGGCATGTTTTGTCATGATTTTACTGTTTATTATGGAAGAGAGCTCTAGCAGGCTTTGCCAGCCTTCTCAGCTCTCTGACTATATTAAATTATGCTTCGTGATCAGAAGTTGTATGGAAACAGACATTAAGAAGATAATTACAAAGCATGTTTATGTGTCTGTTTATAATAATGACATAGGTTGATTAGATAAATTACAGTATTTTATTTCAATCAAGTGATTTGCATTTGGCAGGTGACACTGGGGGAGAATTTACCACTCATATACAAGCTTCAGGGAAAAGGTGTGGATGAAGAGCCAAAAGGACTTTTTCATATAAATGAAGATAATGGAGCGATCTATGTGCACAAGAAAATAGATTTTGAAGAAACCCCTTTGTTCCAGGTAAGTTTCACTGAGTTAGGGGATATAAGGATGGTAAGCAGACTGCTTACATCTGAAAACCACACGNGAGTGGGTTTGCATATCAGCATGCCTAACCCCGCACTGTAGGTGGGTCATGGGTATGCCGATCTGCGCTGATGCTCTTTATACTTTATTAAGAGGTAACTTTGATCATATATTTATTAAATCTGTCCCAGCATTTCCAAATGCTATTTTTAATAATGATTGTAAAAGAGGGTCACATGATTGGCTACAAAAGCCCTTAGTAAAATAACACTTATCTGCTGTGTATATAGCAATGTAAAAAAGTTTAGAAGTTGTGTGTGAGAATATGTTTAATGGGTTTGCAAAGAAAATTTTTTATGGTTCTGTTTGTACATTTCGCGGCTTTATTATTAAATATTGTTATTTTTAACCTGATGTAAATTTTGTGTGGATTTAAATACTCCAGCACCCCAATTAAAACAATCACTTTTTCTACCTATAATTGCCCACAACTTCCCATCTGGCATATTCCCTTTTGTCAACAGCTGCTATGCTGTACCTCGCCACTACTACTGTTCTAAGAGTGTTGTTTTAATAGTACCGGCTGTCAAAGTTCTCTGCAACTTTCTTTTTGTTTACATTTAGTGGAAATTCAATGCAATCAACAAAACTTCTATGAAAGTGGGTACAAGGCTCGGAATTCATCTGAAGATTCTGGACATCAATGATAATGCCCCACAGTTCAGTAACAAGACTTATTATGTTTCAGTTAATGAAAGTGCTGTGCAAGGTACAGTATTGAAAGCAAACCTGATGCACCATCTGCTCGCTGCTGTTGGGTCAGCTCATTTGCTCTCCTCTGCTTGCTACTAATTGCACAGCTATGCACAAATTGCTATCTGATGTAATGGTAATAAACTGTGCCTGTCATATCTATACATCAGCTTATTTGCCTATGCAAAAGTAGTTCCTCTTTTGTTTTCAGGATAGTAACCACTCAGTAAATTTCTTGCAAGTTGGGGTATGGAAACACTGAATATAATGGAAGTCAATGGAGATTTGTAGTTTATCAATTACATCAGTGNAAGAATTTGCCGGTACGGCATACCCCAGTATACACCCCCANTTCGAGCCCTGATTTAATGCATAAGATATGTATTCGTAGNGTCTGGATAAGGCCCTATATGTTTTGTGAGTCGGATAAGACATTTATTTCATTAGGAAATGGCACACAAATGGATACTGATCGGACTTAATATGACACTGTTATTTAGACCAGGAAAAATCACCTCTAACCTCTAATACAGAAGAAATTTACCTACTCTGCAATTCATCTTGGTCACAATTACACATACAGAGTTCTAGCTAAAGACAGGGGGGATGATCCTGGTTTAGGTCCCCCCCCACTTCTGCAAGTACGCGCTCGTGCGGATTGTCATTTATTTTATTGGGGCGGGGTAAGGAGTCATTTGTGCGTGAAGCAATCTTACAGACTGCTGATTCGCACAAAGGAGTTATGGTAGGGGTCTAGCAACGCAAGTAGCTACACCTCTGCCTTTGCGACCATAAGATGAGTGACAGGGGAGTTCACTCCCCTCTCCCGNGCGGACGCACAGGAGTGTGAATCTGAACAAAAACTGTAACACTTGTCTGGGACACATATTCTTGTGTTTTTTACTGGAGAAGTCACATATATATTCAATAAGTGGTCATGCGATTACTAATGAAGACAATGAAAAAAAAATGTGCCCTTTGATATCAGACTGCATATTGTTCTTGTCTCTATAAAGAAATAGCAAGAGAAAATACGTTTACATTCATTGTTATAATAATTTCTCCCTTGAGCAGAGCATTCTGAATTTCACAGCTAGGCGTGAAAGAGAAGCTAGCAAATGAATAATTATTAGGCCGACATTGATGACCNTGGGCGCTTTGTTAAGTTGAGGAGCCTGAGAGCAAATGCTTTTCCATCCATAACAAAGCAGTTTGTTTGTTTTCAGGTTACACTATCTACACTTTGCTGGCATATGATATGGACGAAACGAACAGCCCAAACTCACTAGTCAGTTATTTCCTGTTGTCGCAAACACCTGCAGATCCCAACGTGGAGTTTACCATTGATAAGGACAAAGGATTTATCTCCTTCAAAGGATGTCTAAATTATGAGGTACAGCAAAGGTTGAATGCAACCAGAACACAATATATATCTGGTACCTTCACTGGTTGAAAATTGATTTCATACTGAATATTNTGTAACATTGTGTATCAAAAAGTGCATAAAAGTCCACTGCTTCTCCAAAAGAAAAAGCCCTTTGGGTATATTTACTAAACAGTAAGATTGCAGTGAGATTGGAAAGTGGGGATGTTGCCCATAGCAACCAATAAGATTCAAGCTCTCAGTTTCATTTTACACACTGGAGAATGTGAACTCAAATCTGATTGGTTGCTATGGGCAACATCTCCACTTTTCAATCTCACTGCAATCTTGCTGCTTAGTAAATATACCCCCCTATGTCTCATGTAGAGGATATGAAGATTTATTTACATCAAACAACTGTACATGTCCTTAAATAATAGTGATAACTAACTGTGTGACTGACATCTATACTCACTTCTGATGACACTTCTCAAACATATAAATGTTCAGCCAACAGGTTATACTATTAAATTTGAGGTTTAAATAAACTCCAGTACAGGAACAAAATCAGTTTCATAGTTGAAACCAGATATTACAAAGTGNCTTTGTAGATACATAGGATCTGATCCAGACCTCTGTGTATACTCTGCACACATGGAGGTTTGTTATCTGCACAGATAAGGATAATGAACATGTACATTGTCACTCTTGCATGCACTAAGTATCCAGAACCTACCTTCACAACACCATCCCCTTGACCCAATATGCATGCTTATCCCCTCTTCCTTGGTGGGGATTAGACATGCGGATTAGGTTTACTGTCCACATGTATAGAACTAGATGCTAAGTTCCCTATGCAAAGAGATCTGTCAAAAAACATATGGAATTTTCATCTGCAGTGCCAGGAACACACCAAATCTGGGTGTAATTGTAGTTCTGGATGTGGTCTATATATTGTGAATACTATAAATTATGAATGTAGAATAAATATAGCTGCTTCCACTTGTTTCTCTATTTATTCTAAGTTCTCTATGTTGCCAAATCAGATGTAGGAGCTGCTGTATTTAAACCTTAAGTACCGGTATCTATGGAAGTCTATTATATTCTTTGTCGTTACAATTTATAGCGGTCAAGTAAATCATTTATTAGTGGACTTGATTTGATTTTTAATCACACTTGGTAAATAGTCATTGATCCATGTTGTGGCTAATGTTAAGGCTAATTGAAGAACTGTATTCTGTAACATATTTGAATAAATTTAATTTCTTTTTCTCTAGACTAATAAAAATTACAAGTTGGTGGTAAAAGCAGTAGACAACGGCGTGGATGTACAACAGAGCAGCACTTGTGTTGTTCATGTTACTGTACTAGACAGAAATACTCACCTGCCAACCTGGTCTGCATCATCTGTACGTACTACTATAGGGGTTGTTCCAGTGTATCTGGTGTACTCTTAGCTAATATTTAATTCATTTCTAGAATGTTCCTTAGTATGTGAAATGTTATGGTATGTGATTGTACTACTGTTGGATAATATATGACTATTAATAAATCCAACAACTCACCCCATACTATATGGAAATCCATTTATCCCATGTCTTAAAGAACTGAAAGTNACATGACATGAATTAAATTATATTTTTCCCATTAGTCTGGTTTGCTTTAACACTGTATCATTTGTACTTAAAATGCCAGAAGTTTTCTGGTGTTTTATATAAATAATATGAACATCTAGTAATGGAGTGGAGGCAGATATATCTTATGTGAAACATGTCAGAAAAACAGTTGTAACGCATGGGAGATTTGTGATATTAGGATTCTACAAATTTATCAGGTATTGTGTCTGTAATATGGCCAGTACACATATAATATGTGGTATAACATGATCAGCCACAATACTGCATATTTTTATATGCTCATATATATATATATATATATATATATATATATATATATATTCATATACGCTTCTGTTTCCAAAGCCTTGGCCCAGAATGGGTGACTGCAGAGCATACACTCTGGAAAAGCCTATGCATGTAATATGTGCCAGGTTGGGGATTGGAAGGGGGTTGGCAGATGAGGNTATAGAAGTTACTTGAATTCTGCTAAGGCCAACATTTCACGATTTTTAAGAGTTTTAGGAGTGCTCTGTATAATTGTTATTATTGATTATCTGTTTGCCAATATGGACTATAATGGCAATAAATGGTTGGCTGAATAGTGTATACAAAATCAGAAACACTTAAAAACTGTTTTTCTTTTTTTAGTTTCACGCAAGGGTACCAGAGCGGGATAATAATGTAACCATATTACGATTCGGTGTAGAAGATGGGGATACCCCATTTACCTCTGGCTGGAGAGCAGTGTATACCATTGTAGATGGAGATGATGATGAAAACTATAAAATCGAGACAGATCCCAAGACAAATGAAGCAGTCCTAACTGTTGTGAAGGTAAAATTACAGACAGAGTTATATTATAATATATTTGAATTTATGTAAAAATATGTTTGGTTTGAGAATATCTTAATGTTTCAATGTTTTTTTGACCTGTTCATAGAAGTAGTAGAATTCAGAAATCAGATATCAGATCTTTCCATTAGTTTAACTGTTTAGAATCCCATCTGGATGAGGTTGTATGTACATTTGCATCACTATACGATGGGAACACAACTGCGTCTAATCTGAAATCAAAATTGTGTACAATGGAACAATTCCATTAAGTCTTCATTAATTCTGTTTGCTGTACGTTTATTTTGTTGTCTTTAGCCTTTGGATTATGAAAANAGAACACAGAGTAAACTATCTATAACAGTGGGAAATGAAGAACCACTTTATACCTGCAAAGTCTTACAGAAGTCTCTAACTAAATTATGGGTATTAGATGCTCCCAAAAGTCGGAATGGAAATGGAAAGTCGATGGAGACTGGAGAAGTAAAAGTAGATGTCATAGATGTGAATGATGCTCCTATATTTAAACCAGAAAAAATTGTTGTCAGTTTGGAAGAACATTCTATTAAGCCAGAAACTGTCCTGACAACTGTCAAGGCCACCGATCCGGATATAGTTGCACCAAATAAAATAAAGTATGTATTTATTTATTTATTATTTATTTATTTATTTATTAGAAAGTTCTTATATAGTGACATAATATTATGTAGCTCTTGTGCCGCTATGATTGGAAAATAGATTCTTATTTATATGGATCTACTAGATCCAGACTCCTATACCTTATTTGGCTCAAGAAATTCAATTGACACAAGAGCTAGAAGGAGTGTGGATGAATGCTATATTTACAGTATATGTGCTCCCTAAACCATTTCAAATCATGATGGAATGGAAATCTTAAGGTGGGGTCTCAGCTTGGAAGTGTATGCAAGTAAGTGGTCTTCAAAACGCTTGCAATGAAGGCGGGAATCTGCAGGAGTTTGATGCTGGATGGCGCTGTTCTCAAACCTTCATGTCTGGATTTTGGTCCATAGCTCTTAAGTCATTCTCCTCCACTATCTGTAGAAATGATGCTGTGACTGTCTGGTTACTGCACAAAACTAATTTGGTTCTTTCTCAGGTACTTTATAGTGAATGACACAGCAGACTGGTTGACCATCAATGAAGACACAGGGGTCATCACAACGAAAAGAGAACTAGACAGAGAGTCAGAATATGTAAGAAAGAACATGTATATTGTGGATGTTCTGGCAGTGGATGATGGTGAGTCTTGGTATATCTGCATTGTACGTTTAGACATTATATGTGTTAAGGGAACTTTTAATATGTATGAACATAGGAAGGCACAGATCTCTGATATAAGCAACATTCANCTATCCATCTAATCATTGACATTCTTCCTCTTTTGTAATCGTCTTGTACCCTCAACAGAGAAACTAGAAACTTTCCCTGCTATCCTTCAGCCATCATTTATCATATTTATCATTGTTGTACAATTGCATTATTATAGCTGCTGATTGAAGAAATATTTTCTGTATGACCAAAGCTATCAGTCATGCCACTTATGAGTAAGAGACAATAGGTTGGTAAATCTGCCATTGTAGATACAGGCCTTTGTGAAAACCTCATCATGGCACAGGAAAGTATTTCTTGGCATGAGCATAGAAATTGGTTTCTCTGAAGTGGTGCAGCTTTAAACAAAAAATTACAATGAAAGTCATGCAACTTCAACATGGCAATTTATGTTTTGGCCACCTCCATGGTTTTCTGGTGATTAACCATTCACAGTTGTACAAGCATCACATACGTGGTATTAATTTGTACAGAGATAGCTCACATCACCCACTATAGATTGCGGTTGCACTATTTACTGAAACATTACTGATTCCCTTAAGCCAGCAATTCCCAAAGTGTGCACAACACAAGATGTAGGTCTCCTGTCAGTCCAGTCCAGCATATAGTATTTATAGTGTGAGAGAGGCTGTGCTGTGCTGTCAGTGCCTCTCTCCTTGCAATTCCTCTGCAATAATGGTTAATAACTGATTGTTCAAAGAATATTTACTATTAATGAATNAATTAATTAATTAATCAATCAAACTAAACAGCAGCAATACTGAATTTTCTCTGCCTACAAGCCCAGAGTGTGGTATTATATAACTTATTGAATAATACATCAAATACATTGGTCAATGAAAATGTTGATTCAATATAATTTGAATCATGGTGCTACTTATTTACAATAACCATACATGTAACACAAAGAACAATACTGGTATTATCCAGTGTCTGGTGCCATATTTCTTCCTAATCAAAGACCATAGAAAAAAAATCTATTCCTCTTTCTGCAGCTCCTCTTGTTTGCTGGGTAAGGATGTGATTTTTCACACCAGCAATAACACAGCCTCTCTGTGCCACACAGAAAAAAGTCAGGAAAAAGAAAGTGTACGGTTTTACTTATATGTACCTGCTCCCATATTAAGTTGATTTTACCAACTAATTCAAAATGGGACGCAGTGGTCTGCACTGTGTTACTTGGAAGATTGGATAAAGGTGGGATCTGAGTTTTGATTTCTGTTGGTACTTCTTTATAAATGTACAATACCAAAATAAAAACACTTTTTTTGTCTTTTAAGGGGTTCCTCCGATGACAGGGACTGCAAAACTGATCATTAACCTGAAGGACATAAATGACAATGTGCCAAGACTTGAAAGCCCCTACTTATCTACTTGTGAAAATGAAGAAGAAGCCCTTTTGTTCACCCCAATATCTGACAAAGACCTGGATCCATACTCTGGTCCTTTCTACATCCAGGTTTTAGACAAAGACGCTGATAAAAAGCATGTCAAGCTACATGAATATAGTGGTAAGAACTAAAACAGCCTTCAATGATATATAAGTATTGTCAGGGGTCGAAGTGGATATTTAGAAGTGGGGGTATGGACATTTAGAAGTGACGGTATGGAAACACTGAATATAATTGAAGTCAATGGAGATTTGCAGTTTTTTTAATTACAATAATGAGAGAAGTGGCGGTATGGCATACCCCCGTATACACCCCCGCCTCGAGCCCTGAGTATTGTAGAAAAAATGCCATCATTCTAATTNTTTTATTTTTCTATATTATTGACTTCCTAGGAATGTCTACTATATCTGAATTTAATTGTTTGAATTCAGTTTTACTATATTTATGTTGTAAATGCAATATCAGAATCTGTTTGATTTTTTCTATACTTTAAACATGACGTATAATTGGGGGGAAAATTACTATAAGAGAACGTTCTCCCCTGTTTTGTTTTTATCTAATTATGCTTCTTAATCTTTCTTGGATANAAAGTTCTTTTACTTGCCTATATCTAGAGATTGGCTGCAGAAAGTGTCCCATGCACACTCTGTCTACTGTCCTTACAGAATCTTTACAATGTACNCTATATGTGTACAGGGGCAGGAGGGGACATGTTTATACACACAGTATGCACTTCTGTACTATCCAGAACTCACACTTTTTTTAAACATTANAATTTTTATTGAAAAGTCAAGTATCAGGGGTACATTTTAGTAGTGGTATACCACTAGAACAAAGAATTAAACATTGCTGAACATTGCCCTTCGGTAGTTACACATGTTTTCTGAAGTCTCACCTGTTTTCCTATGGACTGTCAAACTCAGCCCCCTTGTGTTTCAGACATGTATGTCTCGGTGCACTTTCATATTGCCGTCACAGAACACATCATGTCTACTACTTAGATAACTATACTGTGAATGAAAAAAAAACCTTTATGCAAGTCAACTAATTGTAAAAGATTACAGTAATTTGCCCAGGAAATGCCTACACATAGCAAGGTAATGTAACCTTCCAGAACTTACCTGTTAAATTACTATAGGTAATAAACATAAATATAGTGACTTACAAACCTGAAAGTCAGGTTCTCAGAACAATGATATGTAGCTACAAGCACTGAAGGTTAAATATGTAACAAACTACTAAAAATCCTGCAGGTGGCGAACGGAACCCTTCAGGGAAGAGTCCTCATTAAATTACAATTTTAACTATTTTTTTTCTCTGTTAATCCCCTCAAATACAACATTGCGTTCAAAGTTTTTATTTACCTAAAGTATATATAAGTATAAGTATACCTGAAGAACAATGCTCTGAGGAAGATAATATAGATCTCTTACATGCGTTAATAGCACACATATATATGCCTTAAATATCCATAAAGACACGTTTCACACAATAGACAGTGGCATAGATATACTAGGTACAGGGATTGCGACTGCTATTGGGCCTGGAGGCAAGGGGCCTTTGCCCTTGCATCCA
>JABWIB010013719.1:3284-13933 GCA_016617825.1 Platyplectrum ornatum
ATAATCTTTCCAATCAACAGATAAATGACCCTCACAGCAGAAATCTGTTACATGTGTACTCACAAAACATGCATTTAATGAGTGCACATCTAACAGATTTCTGCTGTGAGGGTCATTTTTCTGTTGATTGGAAAGATTATCTTTCTGGTGTATGGCCAGCTTTATACTGATTGCAATTAATTNAATTTTCCTCCCCTGCAATTCATCATGGTTTTACCCACTCTTGAAAAATGCTTAGATTGGAACAATTTATCTTAGAGTGTATGACCAGCTTTAGAGTTTGAATCTGATAAGTTGCTATGGGCTACATTCCCACTTTTCAATCACCCTGTATAGTAAATTTAGGCCATGATGTGCAACCTGACCCACAGTTAAGAATAATTCCAGTGCAATGTCTGGACTCTGAGGAAGCCCTATGGGTGCATGGGTGCATGAACATGGAAAATGCCATTACATATTTAGGGGTATATTTACTAAGCTGTGAGATTCAAAAGTGGGGAAGTTGCCCATAGCAACCAATCAGATTCAAGTTTAACTTTACACACAGGAAATGTAAACTCAAATCTGATTGGTTGCTACGGGCAACACCCCACTTTTCAATCACACTTTCAATCTCACCGCTTAAAAGTAAATTTAGGCCTAAAGCTGGCCATACACTATAAAATAAATTGTTCCAATCGTAAGATTTTTCAAGAGTGGGCAAAACCATGTTCAATTGCAGGGGAGGTAAATTGAATTAGTTGCAATCAGTATTACAGGTGAGAGATGATGTTTCCAGCACAAGTGTAATAACAGTGTAACAGTAACGCTGGTCAGTATCTGTGTGCAACATGCATCAACAAAGTATTCTCCCTGCATGCACACACTGACATTGGATTGACATTGTTAGCACATTGCATCGTTGATTCAAGTAAATTTCCTGTACATCACATGTGCATTTAGCATACATGATAATCGCACAGGTATATGGCCAACATTACAGTTATGTATACAATTTTACATATAGATAAAAATGCTTTAGATAAGAGTAATTTTTGAAGGTTACACTGTTTTACCATATTGGTTTTTGCTGAACTGTACAATTAATGCACTATAGTAAGATGTTAATGTTTCTCTGATATAAAGAATATTTACAAAACAAACGTATAACATTGTTTCTATTTATATAGTTCAACCCTGTAAGGTGTGTGCTCGTTCTAATGTGCGCGCTGTGATCCTGCACTGCATATAGCGCAAACACTCCATCTAAAGCCCCAGGTGCGTGAAAAACATCCGTGATGGACGGAAATAGGCGCACTTCGCGCCTAATCACGTCATCATGCAGANTACAATACCTGTGTGTTAAGCTAGTCGTAACATGTGTGATGAGCTCCGTCGCAATCTTGTTTTATTATTTTGTATGGATTTTTACAGGTTTATTGTGCGTTTTCCGCTGAATTTAGTAACCTATACACCTTCCTCAAGAATTATCCGCTGCGCGCCCTTTTCGCTCGTCTACGGCGAGCCCAGCGCGTTCCCGATCCTCCTCCTAACTCCCGCCTAGACTGGCCAACCCACATGTCACTGTACAGCCTATCAGCAGCAGCGCAATGTGAGATCCGGATTTGACCGGTCGAGTTCCGGGCCGGGTATAAAAGGACTGAGAGCCGCGCTCTATTTCATTCGCTGGAAAAGAGGCTGAGAAACATTGAGTNGCGCTTAGTTTTTTGTATACCTTAGACGTCAATAATGCCAAAACGAAAGGTAAGGAGATATTTATATCCTCTCTGAAAATGCACAGAAGAGAAATTGTGAACTGGTTTGGTTAAATTAAGACTAGCGCCATATTGGCAGAGATGGGAGGGTGGAGTAATGTTTACAGGTTTCAAAGAACTTGCGATTTCGGTAGCTCTACGCTTGCTGAACTACAGCGTTTGGCGTATGTTCCCTGTTAACGCACAAAAGATTTTTGTTTTAATTAATGGACCGTTTAAACTGCAGGGCGCGGGAAAGTACGGTGTTGAAAAGGGGCGGGGTTTCCGCCAAAAGAAGGGCGCGCGCNGTTGGGGGAGGAGTTTATTGTAGTGTCAACGGTAGGGCGGGATAGTAGTTGATCGGTGTGTCGCTAGTTTTCCGCAAGCTGTTACATTAATATGACGGAGTGGGGAAATACATAATAAAATCTTCTGCCAGTATCCGAACAGCTGTCTGAAACTTGGTNATCTTGTGTACAGTTCGTGTTGTATTTTCTATTAGATGTGCTATCATTGTCGTTGGTGAATGACTTTTAGCACAATATACTCGCGATGGCAAGGTCAATGTACTGTTATTGTAAGATTGTATAATAAACATACAAGCAATGCCAGGGGCATGATTACATAGAAGCAATGTGACAAATATGCTGGGCTATGGCCTACATTGATGTAAAACGGAGAAGTTACAATGCAAATGGCGTTAAGGTTGTAAAGCAAGAATGCATTTGAAGCCCCTGAGCTGTAATATTGACCCTCTCCCTTGTAATCAAATAATTCAATGATCAGAGATGTTATTTGGCACTGAATCATTAGCCCTCCTAATATAAAAATATCTAAGCCATTTCTCTAAGGAGAAAAAACCTTACACCTTGTGTGTCTGTCATCAAAGTGGAGGGGTATACTCCTATTTCTCTCAGTGAGATAATGCTCTCAGAGTTAATAAAAAAAAAACCTTAATTCACTGCTATTATGTTTCCACATCACCACTTTTAGACTTACTTTGATTAGTGGTTGCAGTAAAAGTTAACGAAGAAATAAGTGCAGGCAATAATATTATAGACCATATGTGACTCACTAGTTTTACATCCTGCACTGTGCGATGTCTTAAAGCTTTAAGTAAAATCATTGTTAAATAAGTTTNACATGCAGGCTACAAACACGACATACCTTATGTATATTGATTTTTGGAGAATGAACATTGTCCTGTAGTTTCCTGAACAAACTAATTGGATGTTCTGGTTTTATCCTTTTAAGATTTTGTTTTACTTTATTTATTATTTCTTTATTTTAGAATAACAATCTAGAGGGATTCAATTCTATATAGTTCCCCTTACACAAACGCTACTTTTTTTCCTTGCGGCTCATATGCTGCATATAAAAAAAAAAGCAAGTTTTGGTACCACAAGAGTGTTCAACCAGCTTTTTTTGCTTACAGGAGAATTTGAATCACCCCGTCATGTCTTACTCATGGTTGGTTAATATGCTTTATTATTTCATGTCAGACACACCAGGGGCAAACCTTTTATTCAGTTCTGTTATTGTGTGTGTGCACATACAGACAATAACAGAATGAAATGAAAGGTTTGCCCCATGTGTGTATGACATGAAATTATAAAGCAGGGCCTTGTCCTTTTGTTTGAACCTTTAAAAAGTGTAATCAATTTAAAATGTATTCTACCATTGATTTTTATCTCATTGGATCTTTCAGGCTGATGGAGACTCCAAGGTGGAGAAGAGCAAGGCAAAAGATGAGGCAAGTTTTAACTACCGTAGTTACATGTCAACAGAAGCAATTCATTTATTTAATTTTTTAAATTGTGACTGTTCATACTTATGATTGTTGTCTGTATTGTCTAGCCTCAAAGGAGATCTGCCCGTTTATCTGCTGTAAGTATGTTTTTACTTTTTGTTAAAAAATATTACATGTAAAATCTGTAGTGACGACTTATAGTGGTTTCATTTTTAGAAGCCTGCTCCTCCCAAACAAGAGAACAAACCTAAGAAAACAGCAGCTCCAAAGGCAAGTTGAACACACATCTAATCAATATATAATTAGTAGGGTAGCAATGAATTTGTTATTCATACAGTTAAGCTGAAACCATTTGAGCAAATGTGTTGGGTAGGGATTATTTCTTTAGAGCAGTGCCATTTTTCTTGGTAAGTGCTGTCAGCTAATATAAGAACTGTATAACTAATATGAACATATGACATTAATTATGATCCACTGAAATATATTGATACAGTATCCTAAATGAATTTGATAATGTAGGCTAAACTCCCAACCATGCCTACTATGGTATATATATCTTGTTTATTAACAAACCTCACACATGTGGACTTATGTGTTTTGTTGTAGCAATGCACCATTGCATTGTTGTACTTTGTTGCCTGACTGTGTTGCACTAAAAAGATGAAACATCATTGCTGTCATTTACTTTTCAAGTGGCCACTTTTTTGAGGCTTTATAAATTCAAATTCTGCTCTTTTCTGCATAATTTTTTTCTTCTATAAATTTTTTTTTTTTTTTTTTTTTTTTTTTGTAGAAAGCTGAAAAAGCTCCCAAAGGCAAGAAAGGAAAGGCAGACTCTGGGAAAGATACCAGCAACGCTGCAGAAAATGGAGATGCAAAGTCAGATCAGGTATGTGTTCCAAAATAACTTTTTACACATTTGAGTGAGTTTAGAAATAATACACTAATTATATTTTTTATTTATTTTCACAGGCACAGAAAGCAGAGGCATCTGGAGATGCCAAGTGAATGGTGTGAATTTTTGATAAATGTGTACTTCTGGTGACTGTACAGTTTGAAATACTATTTTTTATCAAGTTTTATAACAATGCAGAACTTTGTTTTACTTTTTATTTTAAGCTGTGTTGTCATAAGCTTTGTGGGGATTTTTCATTTGTTTTTTATGTGTGCTCAAGTGAACCTTCACTTGTTTTTAATATGCGCTTTAAGCCTCTCANTACATCTGTATTGCCTTTATGAAATTCATTTTATCTTACCCGTCCTCAAATATGAAGATAGGCAGCTATTGAAGCCTTCACAGTTCCCAGAGTCTTCGGTTTTTAAAGAGATTAAGCTTTTTTTTTCCCCCCTTTTGTTATATATTTTTTTTTTTTTTTAGACCAAAGGACAATGGGGTCTGTTGGAGGTAGTCTCCATACTTGTGAATGTGAAAAACTGCCCTGTTAAATTTTTTTTTATACAGAAATTAAATTTGGGGAATGGAAAGTAAACTTATCATGTGTGTCTTGCCTGACTTGCAATGCCTGTAAATGAAATTTTTAAATAAATTTCAGACTGTTTGCTGAGAAGACTACCATTGAGCCTTTTTGTGTTCAAATATTTATTGTGTAAAAGTGGTTAGTGTATGGATAGCAGGATGGTGTAATTTGAAGATCAACAGGGAGTAGTAATTTAAGCTCAAACGATTTTGCGTTTGAAAATGTAAAAAAAAAACCATTGTTGCATATTTCTGTCTGAAGCTTTTTTAAAATCAAAATCTGGGGATGGGCAGGTGCACAAAACTCAGACCGTTCACATTACAGTGTTGACTTGGTAATTACCTGGTCAACACTGTACATTAGTTTCAGACTTGTTTCACAAAACTCCCTTTTTAGCCAGGCCTGAGACTCAGTTAAAAAGTTCTGGGGTTTTGATAATACACTGTTCAGATTACTGCCAACAAGCTTTGGCTTTCATGAAATTTCCAGGTTTCATGAAAGCCACATCTTTTTGGCAGTAATTTTGAACAGGGTATAAGTGTTTAGATCTATTCAAACAGGCANATGCAGGCTATGTGGAAAAGTTATTAATCCATATAAAAGTCCCTTAGTTATACCATTAAGTCACAGCCTTTGAGTAATAGTAATAGCCNTTAAACTGCTTTTAATCTTTGTCATCATGCTTGTGGTTTCACAAAAGTATAAAGTATCATTTAATGCATCCTTAACTTGCCTGCAACTTGGTTCATGTATGATGCAGCCACTTCAAATACAACAGACACTATTACCTGTATTTTCAAGTATTTGTGATGTGTAACGTTACAATAATTTCTCTATTTAATGAGTTAGCATGTATACATGTGAAAACATCACATCCAAATAATCTCTCCCTTGAATGACCACTGAAAGACATTCTATTATCACACTTCATGCTTGGGTACACTTTTATTTGTGTATGATGGCCAGGAGAATTGTTTAGTTGCAAACTTTTAGTCAACCTTAGTCTGTTCAGTGATAGAAAGTAAAAAATAAGATGGCTTAGATGGACTATAATTTTCACTGAGTAATTTATTTTTGTACCTTTTCATTGAGCGACCTTGTACCTCTAAACTAATTAAACTGATATTGCTGCAACAGGAAGAAATCCAGTCTAAAAGTTACTGAGTTAACCTCCATAAAACCTCACACCTCACTATGGTAACTAGTACCATTATTAACCAACAGCTGTATTGGACAATCATTGCAATATATGCATAGATACCATTTTAGAAAAGAATGTAATGTGTTAATAGGTAATGGTTGTTACAGGGTTAAGTTGTACTAAACATCTTAATAAAATACAAGATCAATTTAATAAAGATTCTATTAAAATCCAATAGTTGAATGTGTTAATTCAATATAAGAAAATATAGACCGCTTGACAATCATGCATTTATAATAGTATGACCATTAAACATAACAGCGCACTGGAAAGTGGAGATGAACGTATTCACTTGTTCCACAGAGTAGCCTTAATGAGGGCTGAATTGTCCCGATCCTCAGACTTAAGCTGGCCATACACCAGAAAGATAATCTTTCCAATCAACAGATAAATGACCCTCACAGCAGAAATCTGTTAGATGTGAACTCATTAAATGCATGTTTTGTGAGTACACATGTAACAGATTTCTGCTGTGAGGGTCATTTATCTGTTGATTGGAAAGATTATCTTTCTGGTGTATGGCCAGCTTTATGGTCTGAAGTCTGGTTTCTGTTTATAATTGGGATTTGTCTCTCAGTAAAAACAATTGCTTTATATTAGGCAGTTAAATATCACTCTTCACATTCTAGAGGGATAGGTGTTCATTCTAGAGGCACAATTTTAGGTATTTACAGTGTCACGATGTGCATTCAGCGTCTGGCTACACGTGTTAATCAGGCTCCCCTGAGCTTACCGAATATCACTTTAGCTGGCTCGGCTGGTAAAAGCCCAAATAGATGGTTCAGTTTAGATAATGTCCATCGGGGCTTTATTGTCCCTTTTGGCCAGCCGACGCTATGTTCATACAAAAAAGAAAAAGTTCACCTGCNATGAAGGAGCTGCCACGTATGTGATCAAACAAGACCAGCAATCAATGACAAATAGGAAAGATANATACAATGGCGCTCTCCATTAATCATCCTAATGATACTGAACGCAACTCTGTAACCCAGAGCAAGATTAAATAGAATGTCCAAAACAAAGTCTTACAGTTCGTTGTGTCATCTTTGTATTAAATCACCAGGTTTATCTCTCCTTTTTGGATGATGTTTTCTTTTCACGGTCGTATTAATGCCTCTTCAAAGAAAAATGCATGCAGTAGTGAAGCCTGTACTGAAATACTGTGGCTTTGGTTAATGGTTGTACTCGCATATTATTTATCTTGAAACTTTGCATGTCATATCTCCACATATAGATGTCCGCTCCAGTTAGATCCTTCCCACCTTCAGCAGCGTGTAGGAACGATCAGGTTTTTTTTCGTGAACCTCTGGAGTCCACCTCAGGCTCTCGGTACATGCAAGGAAAAGGTGGAGACTCTCGTGCAGAGTATAATTGTAACAAGTAACCAATATGTGCAATACTGTTTCTCTTGGTCATCTTGCCCGTAGTGTGTTTCTTTATCGTTGTCTGTTCCTACATCAATCTCAATCTGGAAAATAAAAGAGAACATAACGTGCAGACTGTTAATGGACCTAAGTCCTGTAAAGTTATCGGAACCACTCACGTGATATTCCTTCTTTGTCCTGGCTTTTACAGGGTTTCTTTATGAACTCCACAACTCCCGATATCGATAAAGTGCTTGTTTATTACCACATAAAAAAATCTATAAAATCAACAACTAATTACACACTCTGGGGTATCCACAATCGGACACTGCACATAAAGATGAAAAGAGAGTCTAGATAATTGGGCCCGAATCTAGCTGAAGGTGCAGGGAACAATGCAAATTCCTAAAAGAAAAGTGTACGTTATACCCACTCCCCACGGATTGAGATCGATGTAGGAACAGACAACTATAAAGAAACACTACGGGCAAGTTGATCAAGAGAAACAGTGTGTAAGTAGTTGGCACATATTGGTTACTTGTTACAACTACACTCTGCACGAGATTCTACACCTTTTCCTTGCATGTACCGAGAGCCTGAGGCGGACTCCGGAGGTTCACGGAAAAACCCGATCGTTCCTACAGGCTGCTGAAGGAGGGAAGAATCTAACTGGAGCGGACATCTATATGTGAAGATATGACATGAAAAGTTTCAAGATAAATAATATGTGAGTACAACCATTAACCAGAGCCACAGGAGTATTTCAGTACAGGCTTCACTACTTCATTTTTCTTTGAGGAGGGACTAATACGACCGTGAAAAGAAAACATCATCCAAAAAGGAGAGATAAACCCGGTGATTTTATACAAAGAACAAACTGTAAGGGGTATATTTACTAAGCCGCAAGATTGGTTGCCATGGGAAACATCTCCACTTTCCAATCAGATTCAAGCTTTCAGTTTCATTTTAAACAGTGGAAAATGTGAACTCGAATCTGATTGGTTGCCATGGGCAACATCTTCACTTTCCAATATCCCTGCAAACTTGCGGCTTAGTAAATATACCCCTAAGACTTTGTTTTGGACATTTTATTTCATCTTGCTCTGGGTTAAAGAGTTACGTTCAATATCATTTGGATGATTATTGGAGGGCGCCATTGTATATCTCTTTCCTATTAGTCATTGATTGCGACTCTGTCCATATTTTCCCCCACCAGGGTATTCAGTATTGTAAAAAAGAGATTCACACTGTGCAGTCTCTAACCAGAAATCCTTTGTTGTGCCGTCCTGATAATGTTAATACCAGGTTGTGACTGAATTTGTTGCCTTGTGGAGGTGGGTAGCTTTGCTATGTAACTAATTTCCAAGTTAGGCCTGCAACTTTAATTTGGAAATTAAAGAATAATTTATGTTGCAAATAGGTGTTCCTAGCTCATGTAACACCTGCAATTTGGTTTCCTTACCATGCTTATTTCTAAAACTTTTTTTTTCCTTCCAGTTTTAGAAATTACGTGAAAAGCATACCCAAAAATCTCACAAACCAATAAGATGGTCACCAGAAAACCTTACTTCTAATCAAAGTCTCCTATTTAAAGGGCAGCTTCAAAGACAGTGATGTCTGCTTCCCTCTTGCAGTAATGTACAGGGGTGATAAATTCTGTGAAATATGTTTAAAAATAATTCCATATAGCTACTTGNTTGAAAAAGACAGCAAATTGTGCTGATGTCCTAAGGAGTGGCTCTGCAAGGCTCTGTATCTGTAAGGTATAGATATGGCATGCACCATTAAGGCAACCCAGTACTTGAATTTTCATATTCTACTGAAAGCAATGTATAANGATAGCTTTATGAATAGGGGGCTTTTTTATAATATAGAATCAAGTGTATTGTGCTAAAAAAAACTAATTATTCAATATTGTGCCTGAAAGAATGCAAGAAGGAGTACAAAATGTTCCTTTGCGGTTAATAATCTTTTCTCTGCCATTGAGATGCCCTGCTTTGCCTATATCACGCAAGAATAAGACACATGCGTAACACTGTATATATCTCAATTTATTAGGTGAATGAGTGCTGCATAGTTATTGGCTGTTAAGTTAATTTGCTTATTGTTTTTAGGTTACAGGAGCATAATAAAAGACATTTTTTGTCCTTTTATTGTCCCAGTTAATGAATACATTCAACAGGCAGCACTCCTCCAGAATGTTCAAAAAGTTGTATACATGTAGTCCTAAATTCTATCCGAGCAAAGGTAGCGCACTGCTCTCAGACACACACAGTACTTCTGAAACCTGGACCATACCATCATTTTTTATCACCAGCCTCATGTAAAAGCAGGGTCTGCTTGAAAATGAGGACATGCCTTTAGTGTACCATTAAAATACTTCCCCTCACCCACCATGCACACATGTTGNACACATGGCTGATCGTTTTACTCTGCTGTGGGAAAGGATTCAAGCACATAATCTATGGTCAGTTGTGGAACATATGGATACAAGGCATTCATGCACAGGATGCCTGCATAGAGTACTTATGCATTCCCCATGTTTGAATAGACTGCTGCAAGGAACCAAATCATGTTTTACTTCCCCTAATAGTCAACATGGTCCTGCCCAAGTGTAACTTTCCTTTTTTATTTTCAAGTCTGGATCNGGTCTATGATAATTTTTATAATATTATTTCTAACAATATATGAAGACAGCTCCACCCCCACAAGCTCAGTGCACAGAGCGCAGCAGAAGGTTAGTGTAAATTGCCAGAACAGATTTTAGGCCCAGTGGGCCCAAGGTGCCTGCCTAGTATGCCTAGCGGATAATCCAGCCCAGTAGTGGTAGAAATCCTTGGTCTCAAGCATAGAATAGTAGACATTCATCCACGATATTGTTCTCGTGGATGGCCAGCTTAACTCTGCTGGGGCGTCGTTTTTTGTATAATTTCTTCACACAGCAACTTGGCTGCTTCTGGAGTTGGATAGTTTGAGTCCTGCCATTACTTTGGCTTGCCTTATACAGTCAGATCAATAAATATTGTGACATTGGCACAATTCACAATAGATTTGAAGTGAAACAAACAGGATCTGTTTTAACTGCACTCTTTGAGGGTATTTACATCCAAATCAGGTGAACAG